>JAVFBX010225301.1:0-11123 GCA_034783855.1 Mopalia kennerleyi | reverse complement strand
CTGTGGTTTTCTTTGGCAATCCAATGGCATGTTTATATGCTGTTTACAGGTGACGGACCAATTCTACAATTAGACCGCATCTTTATCTGAAGGTCTTAGCCAGAAAATTATTGATGGACACTAGACTAGACCAATGTATATTTCTTACCTTCGTCCATCCTGTTTAGTGTGTCTTATCCGCAAATTACTGAGAGCTTGGCCGATAAAGTTCCGTCGATGGTCCGTCATGTTTTCAAATAAAATGGATGCCAGTCCCATGATGCATTTCAGTTCCCGTTTAAATATACGAGGCAAACATGTATAAATATATATAAAAAAAACAATAGTTTTACATAATAAACAAGTAGTGTAATTCCGAAAAACGATAACTTCATTTTGACTAAATATTTCAGCATTTATTAGGCCTTCATTATGGTGTTTTGAGTTGACTCGTACATTTCCCTCTCGCGCGTCAGACTGATCGAGGTCAGTTTTTTAAAAATAGATTTTGTCACCCGTGTGGCAACTAATAAGCTAGCTTTCTGAACATAGCCAAATCAATATTGTATGTATTTGGCTATGTTCACAAAGCTACTAATAAAAAATTAAGCCAGATAACACACATGCGGATAAGGGAAGGGCGTCAGCCGGCATCTGATTGGCTGGAGAAACACGTGACCTTACATCTTCACGCTCGATCAACAAAACATAACATATGGAGCACATGGCCTATCTCCACAACGTTAAATATGGGACTTTGACCTATTTTAATCTCAGCACTGAATTTAAAAGTACTAAAATCAGTTCCAACCTCAAAACGGATACCTAAATATGAAAACAAATCAACAAACAAAGAAATAAACTTCAACTCAAAGATAAAATAAATTAAATAATGAATTTATTTTTTATATATTTTTTTTAAACATAAATTACATAGAGCAGAGAAAGCAGAGGATATTTTTATCAGTAATATTCAGATTTAAAAACTCTATAATCAGTTCGTGCAGCATAATTAATCGATGGTTGTCTTTCCATCAACTACGCCCCTTTTATACGGGTTTATTATAGCTGGTTCTGAATAGAGGTTCACCTCCATTATTTCAGGGTTATTTTAAAAAAATACACAAATTATTATTCAAAAGAAAAATGTGAGGTACTGATATCGGAGATCAATAAGTAAGATATACCACAGAATACTGCGTGTTTTTATCAATTATGCCTGGACGTATTTATTTATCTCATGTATATATTGATTTTTTTTTAAAATTCGTTAAGACCACTGACGGCCGCGAACTTAGATTTGTATCCATATCAGTTGTTCTCAAATCTCAATACACATAAATGTACATATTCATGTGAAACTAAACATCGGATTAAAAACTTACATAATTTAAATATTCAATTACGCTGTCCAGATAATCCAGCGAACAGAAAGGGGACACGTAACAATTATAGATCTTTATGTAGACAGTAAATAACCTCACTTAAATCCATATACACAGGTAATCATGAACATGTAATTACTTTTTTCTAACCCGATAAAACATTTATGCCAAACTTACCAAGAGATTAAAAAGTTTTACTGTCATTAGCCGTGGTGTCAATTAAGTATTATAATTTGTGAGAAAAAATATTTATATGAATAACACAATCTATGCCTTTTTATGATTAAATAGAAAAATTCATAACTTTTAGTTACATTTGACCTTAAGTGACAAGATATATGCTTTCCATAATATAAAAGCTAATTTAAATGGAAACAACCTTACATGAAACGGATGACCAACAATTTGTTTGACATAAATTCAATTTCAGGTTAATTCGATTATATTGCTATACCTCCAAGGAAGTCATAATGTGCGCCGAGCTGTGGCAATATCATAACGTTATGCCCATGTCTAAACATAACAGTTTTCGAATGGAGAAAATTACATTCTACCAGGATGTTTTAACATGTTTTCGCGGATTGTTACACACTTACATTATTGTTTACATGTTTAATGTCATCTTGGGCAATATACATATAACTTATGATATATATCTATGAAATTTGAACAGGAGAATGTAAAAATGCGATGTACAGATGTCACAGAAATGTCGGTCTTACAGTTCCCAATATTGAGTATCATGAGCTATACATCTAATCTGATTTATCTATAAAATGTGAATGCATACAGGAAAAAAAGATAATGCAATGTAATGTACAGATGTTACAGAAATATGAATGCGTTCAATAAGATGTAATCTTAATATACACAGACGATAATTTCCTATTTCACTACAAATAATCACTAATCACTTTAATTCCACAGCCAAGCATTCAATTGACGTATAATGACATATGTCTTGCCTCAAAGATGAAACACAGTTCATGCCAAGTTTATCTTCAGCAGAAAATGAAAACGTCTGCATGTTGATAGCAGAATGGTTTCTTCAAATCGTATATCGTTAATGTGAGCACTTCATTTAAAAAGATTACTTACAAATATATGAATTTAGAAGAAGTTAGAACGTATATATTCAGACGCTAATATTGATTTACAGAAACTGTATACACTAAGACATCTTATAGTCGAGAATTGGAGTTCTGTATGTTTTTTTGATTGCAAAGTAAACTAATTGTTTGATTTATTTGTTGTACAAATTTTATTTTGCTTACAAAGGGAGCATTCATAATCGTGTGGATCTCCTAGTTGTAAATCACAGCCTTCATGAACCCAACTCCGACAAGACTTACACCTAATCCAATTATTACCAATTCCGTTTCCACCTTCAGTCTCCTTGAAACATAACGCACATATTGTAGGTACAATTTTGTCCAGGCTTTCAGACAAATTAATTTTCTCTTCGTTGGAAGGTTTATTTAACTTAAATTTGGTTTCCTTATGGGGTTTCTTTTTAGTTGAGTGAAAACGACGTTGTGTTTCAATTTTTTTATTAGACGGATACGAATGTGTCTTTTGATAGTTATGCTCAACACCAACTTTTTTGAGTCCTTTGCCAATGCTAATCGTAGCATTTATGTGGCTAATGATAACTCGCAAAGTGTCCGCATTGCAATCCTGGTTGATAACATCTATTAAATTGTTAACGTCACATAAAGCCGCCTCCCTGAGTTTTTGTACCTCAGTGGACGGTTCTCCAGCACTGACAGAAATTAGCTCTTCAAAATATTCTAAACTTTGTTTGGATTCATTGTTATCTTGAGCACAAGCGTTCACAGGATTGCCTTCAATTTTCATATTGACGGCGTGAATATGTTTACAGGCAACAGCATTCATCAAATAATCCACACAAGTACAAGTAAATGTGTGGACACATACAAAACAAACGTCACAAAACAGTTTACATTGACATTCAACTCGACTTGAAACTCTTTTTATGCTGTATTCGGTATTGTTTGCAGATGTTGATAGTACCAACCATTCGTCTTCTGATTTCTGATTAATAACTTTTACGTCACAGGCACTCTGGTGTCGTTTTCTCATTTCTCGAAGACGGTGTGTGACTTTACCCTTTTCGGATTTAATAAGCTGCTCGATCGCTTTATCTCTAGACAGCTTTAACAGGACCACTAGCAGATTGTCAACTCTCCTGTTCTGTTTCCTGTTGAGATACACATCTTTGAGAACTCTGTGGAAAGATTCTGCAAACATATTGGTATTTGCTATAACTCCTGTTCGGAATGGGGACGCCCAAAATTTAACCTTGTCGTCGACCACATATGTATTAGTAAAATAGTTACAAAAAGATACGGAGGTAGACTTTAAGACATCCGAAAGACTTTGGATTTGTTTTCTGAATTGTCGTTCATCCGTCTGTGATTGTACAATTTTTAGATAAGCATATACTTCTGCCTGTTGTTGCTGAGATTTTATGTGAATTTGTATGTTTTTTCGCCAAGCTTTGTCTACATGCCACGAGCAATATAATCGCTTTTCAGGTTTATCGAACGTTTGACTCCAGGCATTGTAAAAATTGTTGGCCAAGTCACTCATAAATACAGACGTGTTAAAGTTAATACCAGTATTCTTTTTTAAGCTACTCATGAAAACTTTTAAGATGTCAACATCTTCTCTATTCGAAATTATAAATGCAGACGGTATGGCTTCTCCGTAGTCATCTATTACAAGAATAGTACTCAGTAAGAAATCGTACTGGGTTGTGCCATGTGTTGAATCCATACAAACGATCTTGTGCGCGTGTTTTATCATCATTTCTCTTTGAAATGGAGTCTGTAGGCCTAACAAAAAGTCTTCCTTTCGTAATATAGGATGTTGTTCTCCTTGGGGTTTGTAAACTACAACAGGATCCTCACTCCTCCCGGCTAACTCGTTAACCCAGATGTCCACACTCTGACCATCATGTGTATGACGTTCAATATTTGAAATGTTGTATTGCTTTTTTATGTTTTGTATGTCTCTTCGAGTTACAAGCGTATCTCGATCCAGTTTTGTTATTTTGTCCCTTATTTCGTTAAGAAGATTGGTTGGCTCAACGCCACTAGCTAATTTTCCCACAATAAGGGATCGTAGGTCATTCGATATCGGTAGATGGGCAAGTTTACTGGTATGACCAGTATGACTCAGACAATATTCGACACATACTGAATTGTCTAAGGTACTTTGTCGACTAATAATGTAAGAGCAACATTTTGAGGCAATTTTTGAAGATCCTTGAGTCTTCATAGATCGCTTACCGTTCCCTCGGTGACGTGGAAACCCAGATCTATGACAGTAGTAATAATTTACTATATAACCTCCTCTTTGTTTAGATCCATATGACTTGACATACCGGGAAGAACTCTTCTTTTCTGACTCCATCTTCCAAATATTGAACTCATGTGCTGAGTGAAATGTTGCTGTTTTAATTTCAATGTTATTTTTATGAACTGAGTTGTGATGGCAAATGAGATCTGCCATTTTGACACAGCTAAATTCTATACAAATGTGACAAGTAGCTACTTGTTGTGACATTTCTGGTTCTATCTCTTTTGGTGCGTCCTTCTTATTATCTGAGTGTTTACGCCGTTTATGTTTATATAGTGCTTGGCGTGAGGATAAATGAATACCGCAGTATGGACAAGAATGATTCTTGGATTGAGAAGTAAGATTTTGCGTCTGTGTTCGCCCTTTTTGTGATTCTAACAGATTGTCAAATTGTTTACGCTTTTGAAACTCCATTGGTACTGTCGTATTAGGCAAATCTGTGGGCATTATCGTATTGGGAAGCTCTGCTGAGAATGTTGCATTGCGAATCGTTTGCAGAACTGTCATATTGCGTAGCTCTGGTGGACTTGTGGCTTGTTGAAGGTCAAAAACATTTGATTCTGTTGTTTCGAATAATGTTTTCTGCTTTTGTTTAGGGTATGATTGTAGACTGGCGGCTTGGGTTTTGTCGAATTTATCAATGTTTGTTAAAAAAATTCGTTTTCTCTTCAAACTAAGCTTTGAAGCGGTGGGCTTGCTGTATGTGTGGTCAGCACCTTGTGTAGGGTAGCCCTCAAGCGAGACATGCTTCATTTCCAACTCTTCTCCCATGAACCATGATATGAGTATATGCCTTAGGTACCTATCATACTTCGTTGGATTGCTTAGATAGATTGGAGCAACTTTAGGTCCAGTGAGATAAGAGAGCAGCTTCTCGTCCATTCCACAGGCTACACAACACACTACAGCAACAACACCACATACATTGCCGCATGTTTGTAGAGGATAGTTTAGACAGTTTTCGCTACATTTGTGTAAGTTAGAAACCCTTAACGGGACATGAGCTAGCCTTATCATACTTTGGTTAATTTCCTCCTTTCTTAGATATTTAGTGTATTTAGTGACTTCTCCGAGGAGTTCACGGGGAAAATCCCAACCCAAACTATCGCAGTAAAATATTTTACTTGGTGTACACATGCCAAATTTAACAATAACCAATACCCAGTGGTTACCTGGTTTAAATTGTGACCCAATAAATACACTGTTATCTGCCTTTTTACCCACGTTTACAATAAACAATAATTGTTCGATCTCTCTTAAATTTCGTTTTTTCTGAAGCCTCTCCATCCGACAATCTGCTGAGGTTATGTTGAGACAGAATGCCAGACTTTTCTTCTGACTTTTGTTGAGGCAGTTCAACACCCACGCAATGTGACTATTTGAGATCCATCCTTCAGTTCCTTGACCACATAAAGCCGCCATCTCTCCAGCTGTCATTCCTGTGATGAGGCATAAAATATGTTTATCATAGCTATATTCCAATAGCGTTCTATAACTTAATCATAAGCTTGTCTGTTTGATTGGGGTTTAGTATATATATGAAGGTGTGTCAACCCAAATGGGTGCCCCCCCCCCCACACACACACACACATCACTGTCAACAGACATAGAGAAAAGAAGACATCACAAGAGGCAATACATTCGCACCGCGAACATATCGACACCGTATTGCTCTGTAGATGTGTGTTCGTTATCATTGAAATCTGTAGAAGATCACAATACGAATTAGGCTTTCAACATATATATGTTTTGTCAATTTCTCTTGCAATCTGAACGCATGACCAGTCTTTTTAACGATAAAGTCAACGAATTGGCTAGAGATTGCGACCACTGTATAATATAATTATCCATTTTTCAAAATCAAATAAAACTCTATTAAGCGCCAGGCGGTCACACAGACAACATTGGCAATCGACTACTTATACCAACAATTTAAATAATAAGTGAGATATATAACAATCTGCAACGATTTACAGTGATATATTAAAATAGTTGCTTTAATGGATAAATGTCCGTTTCAAAAGACTGTTTGTTTGTTTAAAATAGTAAATTTATAAATTATTTTTCACAATACTGGTTTAAAGAAGGGTTTATAAAATAGTAGCTGTACTCAAAGAGTATGTACAGCTGAAGAGGCCTAAATATCTTATTGTTTTATGATATATCTTTAAATCACTGACCAAAACGGGGGAGAATATCGTCAACTTCGTTATCCCATATAAGCTTCTTAAAGGCCTCTAGGTCTTCTCTGGGGAAAATGTTATCCTGAACATTGCTGGGTCTTTCATAAAAAGACTCGAACCAATCTTTTTCAAGTTGGCATATTTCGGAATAACGACTCCTTCTGGTGTTCTGTGTCCCTGTCCGGAAAAGCATTAAAATACATCATGATGCTACTGTGAGCTAATAGGCTGATATACTCAGTAATCAACATTTTTATGGGAGGGTTTCCAAATTATTTCAGGGCATAATATTCTGTAAATTCTACGTCTTTTGTTGTCTATGTTATGTTTAAGGTCTTGCTGGACCCCTTGGTCGATTTTCAGAACACCTGCTGTATTTAGTCTATTATACAGAAGAATATAAATGTATATATTTTTGGAAAGCTTGGATACTCAGGATTACACATTTGTGAATGATGAGAAAATCCATTTATTATTTCTTAACATATTGCAAAATAAGTAATTGTCTACAGGATAAAACAGACTGAATTTTTCAAGTTTTATTTCTCGAAGTGCAATAACAATAAGACTCATTTTCTTAGTTGACCTAGTAGAATAGTCCTTGAATTAGTAAACCGTGCCTCATTTTTTTGTTGAAATTTTGTTTAGATCGCTCACAGTTGATTTTTTTTTTGTCTATCCCACCTTGAAAAGTCTTATAAAAATGTAAATTCCAACTTTCCGAAAACATTTTAAAAAATCAAGGACAAACTTATAAAAATGAGACACCTTTTACTAGATCGCATCGTGCTCTTTACAATGCTATAAATTTGAAATCTCTACCATGAATGGTTTTCTAGAAATGCCCCATGGAAAATGTAGTGTCGGCTTAACACTGAAGCGCCAGAAATAGGCAATTAAAGTTTAGCGACTTAAATACTGGATCATGGGGAAGTTGAATTATATGCTAACATTGAACTGTTTGTAAATAGAATTTCGATTTATGTTTTCCACCGACATATAGTTTGAATACCTAACTTTTAATCTAAGCGATAAAAACAAGGGGTCCAGTAAGACCTTAAATTGATATCATAATAGCTGCTTTTTTGTTAAATGCATATATAGGCCTTAATTTACTGCATATAATATTGTTGTGTTGTGTTTATAATTGTATTATAAATTGAGTGTCTATACGTGCTCAACTGTTATAATGCACAATAGAATATTTTTGACAATAAATTTACAAAATATAATAGCCGGTGCTTTTCACTGTAGAGATCACACAAATTAGCAAAATTTGTACTTTTTTTTTTTTTACTGTGTGAAATTTCCTGGCTATGGCATTTTATCATCAGTAGTACATGTACTTAGTATTTTATTTTTAATAATTGCGCTAACTTCGCTGCATGCGTGATTTAAATAGGATGGACAGTCTATACTATTATTTTTAATTGTATTTTAGATAATGTTAATGCAATGAATGTGCTTGTCTTGTGCACGAAGGCCTATATGGTGAAACAGTGTTTACAACTAATCAAGTGTCGCATGTTTTCTGTTGTTTTCGTAGATTTTTCTTAGAATATAATCTATCCCAAAACCATGAAAGTATCTGTGTTTTGTGTAGAAAAAGCCAAATTTGCTTTGTATGGAGTTCTTCATTGCATAATTCTAAACATATATTTATACCTTTGCAAAACATTGAATAGTGAAATATTATTTTTTATTGTTGTAATTGTCACTCTATACTACGTCAATATATGACGCACGATTATACTTGTAGTGATTGTCGTGACGTCATGGTCGTTTTTCGTCTTCTGCAACAGAGCATCTGAAGATCGACTGCAACACGACCTAGTGTAGGCCCTATAGACTACTTAAATTACGTTTTATCTTCTTAAGATTGATCAATTCAGACTTTTTTGCTCAGCTCATTTTAGAAAAGTTGACCTCGATGTTACTACGAAACTTTTTTAAAGAAACAGCATTTCTTAAAGTTAAATCTCTGAGTTTACGCTTTAGTGTATTATCAGCTGTTTGAACATCAATATCGCGAATAAGCAAAATTAGATGTCAGTTAGAATGATTGAAAATTGCAAGCCTGAGCATACAGGAAGATATTGGAAGAATACATTTATTATTTTCCCATCGAGATCACGTCAAGGTGAGTGAGTTGTCTCTATTAATTATTATTAACATAATTTCTGTGGAAACAATTGGTTTAATGTGAGGTGTGGCATTTTGACGGGTCTATTAAGTGCAAAGATGTTGTGATTCCGTCGGCTACCACCTGTTTTCATGTTTTCTTGACGCCCATACTTTGAGATTATTAAATTAGATATAACATCCTAGCAAGGCTCCATCTAGGTCACCGTTCATTATATTTAAACGTTTCTTGATATTGATTTGTGAATTGTCAGATAGCGCTACAAACCAAAAATAGTTGAAACGAATGGAATCTTGTCACGTTTTAGTTGTGAATTGTTGTTGTTGTTATAGCAGCCAGCTTATAATAACATTTAACATTTAAGTAATCAATTTAAGGACAAATTAAGTTCTGCAAGAAAAATGAAGGTTGTCTATACCTCACGTTGACAGATTTTACTATTATTTTTTTTAGTCCTATCCACATTTCTTAATGCACCTTGGTTAATTTAACAAAATTATTTGTGCCTAAAAACTGTGGATTTCTATCAAAGATTGCCAGTGTTAATAATATATTATTTTACCCGTATTAAATTCTTCAATTACAGTTACAAAACACACGAAAAACGTTTTTTTTACCTATCATGCTTCAGTCAAGACTGATTATATCGAGTCCAAAATATATAGACATATAGGCCTATAGCTGTTTATTCCACAAACCATTAACTTTAAGATTTTAACAAACCAGAATACTCTTATAGTTTTGTTTATCTTATATGTACTAATAAATTGTTAATTAATCATATATCAGCATATATAGTCATTATTGAATATGAAAGTAAAATTCTCTTTGTATAATACCAGAGAAGTCAAATGCTTGTTATAGTATTTTACCTTTCCTGTTAGTCTGTAGTTGCAAATCATCGCTTGAACAAAAATCTTTCTCTTCTCCAGTGTTTTTCTCTTGCTGCAAATTCCCTGATGTAAACTTAGCCATGGTTTGAACTGGTTAGAACGAAAGTTGCAACAAATATCTCTATCATAGGCCGGCAACTGAAAATTTTGTTTAAAGTCTGTTTCTACTAAAGTGACCGTAAATTTGCTTTAATTGTCAACACGAGGTCGTTTTATGGCGGCTCCAAAAGGGCATGACCTTTCTAAAGTTACAGGAAATTCCTAGTTCCAGTGATAAGACACGAACAGTAATAAACAAAAAAACAAAACAACCCATAGCCCCACGCATCTTGATATTCTCCTGAGAATATAATGTAACAGCTTGATAATGGAGATGTATTTTAACACAATTCTATGGATTTCAACTTCAATATTTAATATATAGAACATAAGATGATTTATCGATTTAAATTGATCTACATCCCCGTGCCAGTGTGATTACTTTTAGAAATATATAAATATAGAAGTTGAAATCCAAATCCAAATCCAAATCCCAAATTATTTAAATGTTGAAAGAAGCGAAAGCCATCAACATTTTTCTTTACACAGATGAGCATGATATTATTACCCTTCGGAATTCTAGCTGCTTTCGATAAGACCAACAAAAAAAAATTAATATCGACAAATTTATGTTTTCAACACAAAAATCCACAACTAAACAACATTATACGGAGAAATCAGTTTATTCCATTGTTAATCTCGTATAATTTTGTGAAACACAGCTCTTCCTTTACAGCCAGTGTAAAGAGATAGCCGAAGTCAGGCGCTCCTCTTTGTTTACATATGGTAATGCCGATATGTCACGTGGCTAATTTAACCAATCAACCACTGGCTGACGCCCTTCCCCTATCCGCATGTAGATAACACTCTCGATGAAAATGCTGCATTCTGGGATTGAAGGAAGATAAACAAACCCACCACGTGTTTTTGGAGCATACAGAAACAGGCAAGAAAGGTCATGTGTAGTTGACTTGAGCGATGTAAAGTCTCCCGTCTGCACGATTTTTGTGTGTAAAAGAGGTTTAAACAGTGGCGGCGCCAGGATCAGAAATCTGGGGGGGGGGGGGGGGGGCAAGTGATGGGCAACCCAAATTTTTTAGGGGGGGCAAAAATTTTT
>JAVFBX010225290.1:0-11124 GCA_034783855.1 Mopalia kennerleyi | reverse complement strand
TCCGGGAATCGAACCCACGACCCTCAGAGTTAGGCACCGAATCGCCAGCAGTAAATGCCGGCCACCTAGACCACTCAAAAATAGAAGGCTAGTCACCTAGAGTCTAGATAGCGGACTTTCACTACCCCTCTGATAGGCATTATAGTTTGCGAGTTTGCTCCGGAATCGATTGGGGCCGTCTGGACGGATCCTGGTCATATCATTATACGCCCGATTTTAATGGGTTTATTGAATTTGGAGAAATGGACCCAGTAAATTTCTTTTTATTGCACAGTATCTTCACTGGCTGGCCAATGAATAGAATGGGTCCGCGAAAAAGCCGACAATAAGTTTGGGAGAAGAGGTATTTGAATAAAATTATATTTAAAAGACCACCGTTAAATTACGGAATTACCATGATGCATTTATTGGCTTGGCTTGCCGCCGTTATTTCTAGGTTTCACGCTCGTAACTACCGGTAAAATTCAGTCTGCGATCGTAGAAACTAGCATGAACGATGAATGTCTACTATGTACCAAATACTGCATGGTTGGTACCATTCTTATTCAATTCGAAATGAAGTAGGTTGCGAAACTTATTAGATTCGACAAAATCCGAATGTTACAACAGATGTCAGTGAAGGGCATTTAATTTTCACAAAAAAATGATAAGAAAAATGCACAAAAAAACCCCTACTTTTATAAATATGTGGCAAAAGTGGTTGCACATGAAGACAAACGAATTAATACACCGTCATCATATAAGTTTAAGCACGGCGTAAAACACCAATCAATCAAAATGTTTTCGCGCTGCCTTTGACTGCCAGATAGATTGTGGTTAAATCAAATCATCATGCAGGTATATCTTTATGAGCGATTGTTAGGGATTGTTGGCTATATCACAGCCTATACATATTTTTAATTATCTTGTTACTTAATAATCCCCGAATGTGTATTTTGTCTTTTAGGTATGTTGATCATCCTGCAGCAAACTAATACATATTCATGAGTCACGTGTCACCTATCTACGTCAACGTTCATCCGTCAGGTTACCTTCCAATAACTCCGTGTCACATATTGATTCCATTTTTAACTCAAACGGTCATAAATTGTAATACGCCAGCTGAAAAACCGGTCGTATTATGGTATGATCTGCGTCCGTCTGTCCGGTTGGCTCCAATCCGTTTCCGGAGCAGAACTCGAAAACTATAAAGCCAATCTTTTTTAAACTTGGTAGGCACATTAACCATTGACTGTAGTTGTGTCAGCCCCGCGATTGCTGGAATCAAATCGCGTGACTTCCTCATATACCTGGAGTCGACAGAGGGACTCGTGCCAATGAGAGGTACACCAAAAGAGGATCAAAAGGGCGACATGCTTATCACTGAACCGCGGCCTCTCCGACAGTAAATGAATATAAACAGTACAGTAAAGGTACACTCACTTATCGTCGGCTACATACAAATCCTTCCCGTATAGCCGTTGGTAATACGAATGACCGTTTGTGGGGATTGTCACATCACGGTTTACATTCAAACATCCAAATAAAATCCTGTGTTAGTCTCAATTTTAATACAGATTGTTAGTTCCAAGCAAAGTTGTTTTTCTGGCAATCAGTTGAACGGCCGCGGCCTTTGATGCGACATAAACAACTGCAGTCCGAAAAGCCCCAAACATCATGACCTAATTGATTTTCTTCGCACTCACCCTGTTCTGGTCGTCTCGGAAAAACATCGGCTTTAGTCAGCGGGTTTAAACAAAATGATTTGTACATATTAACAACAGCTGTGACTTTAGTGTCGCCTGTGGGATACAGCCTATATACAAGCGCACTCTTTGTATATGTTCATGTAGTTACCATTGCATCTTAATTTATTATATAAGGATAAAACACAATATATGTCTACTATTCGGACAATATTTTAATTAATAACGTCGAAACATATCATGGATGTCAATATAATGCACCATTGTTACCGGTTATAATTCACAAGACTGTTAAGTGACATCAAAACTAACAAGGTTTTCAGTAATTTATAATTTTTAGGAATTTCGTGGACACTTAGTTACACTCCTGGGTATATATCCGGACTAATGGTGCAATTATAATCTGTACAACAGTCCAAGTGTTTTTTCAGGCGATCAGTTGAATGACCGTGGCTTATGATGCGACATAAACGGCTAACGGCTTCCTTGCCTAATTAAGGTGGAAACCCGCTAAGAAACCTCGTAAAACCAGCCCACGATAGCTGGAGCCGCATCGTGTGACTCACTCATAAACCACATGTATTTGGGAGATCGTTTAATAAGTTTCTAACGAATCTGTGGAAAAAAGATATTTATTATTTATATGCCAATGTTTGTTTGTAACCAGATCATCTTCCTGTTTCCCTTTAGCTCTGCCAATGAAAGAGCAGAATTTTCTTCACACATTAAATTGATATTTCACTGCAGTGAAATAACACTTTCGGTTATTACTCTCTGAACTTCGACCCTGTCCGGACTACAATACTTTTTTCGGATTGTCTGCGCACTCCAGTTTGACAAATTAAATGGAAAACTCCAGTGTAGATTGCACTGCACCAAACACCACGGATAAAGTGAAACTGACCCGGTGAATTGATTTCAATAAGTAAGAGAAAATGAGGGGATATCTTCAATGCAACAGAACAGCCACAAAAGTAGCCTTTTCAGTTCCTTTCAATCAGCCATGCTTCGAACTGTCAAGTGTCAACAACCTCAAGCTCGTGTTGTAGTTAAAAATAGCTCTTGGGGACAGATAATTTGAGAAATATGACGGCAACCGCATTAGGAAACATATAAGACATTTTAATCGTGTAGGATAGCAAAAACTGATACCATTTATATGCATAAAACATTGATAAATTATGGGGTTTTTTCGCTCAGGCTTAGGAATATCGAAGGGATTGCACAATCACATTCTGACATTTGCGAGACGATAGCTGATCGGGGAATTTGACACCGATTTTGATTTTATAGTTGATATAAATAGAATATTACACAACTAAGTTTAAATACCATAAATATTGCTCGAGTAAATGGTTGTAAACGAAAATAGAAATGATAAAGCAAGTTTTATTTCTTTCACAGAATACCAAGTGTATTGCAAAGAACATTATGATTTTTAGCGTGAATTTAATAAAGCAAAAACTTATAACACAAATTGTACATATCATATTTTATTTATATATTTTGATTTTCGTCTATACGACTAATTCTTTTCTTTATGTATGCTTATCAGTGAATACCTTTCGAAAACCATGTACATGTTTAGGCAAGCAAATAACGTGGGTAATCAAGCAATATACCTCCAGTCCATAAATTGTCAAAACTCCAAGGAGAGATAGAGCTTTAGTTTGACTGAATATTTCGTATCTATGTTGCCATTGCCAAGTGTGCACAATAAAACTGAAATATTTAGTCAAAATGAGTCTATCGTTTTCTACTACTTGTGTTTTGAACAGATTAGCAAAGGAACAAGTTGATAAAAACTGTATTCGGTTAATAAACATTATTTGCGAAAACAATAGGGTTTTGACATTTATCTATTCTATGAAAATCCTACAAATCTATGTTAAGTATGTTAAAAGCTGAGGCCCACTGCTCACATTAGAAATGGGGGGGGGGGGCATTTATTTTCAAACATTTCAAAATACCACCCATTATATAGATGTGCGAATTTAACTGGACGCTAGAAATACCATTAAGCATCAATCAATCAAATAATCAATTAAATAGCATAATTTTAAGTCCCGATATATAAAGTTGAGACAAACTAACGACACGGAACAATATCACATTAAACATGTGATTATGTTCGATCTGTAAAGCGTTATTTAAGGTTTACAACCTTTTAAAAATCCGACAAGATCGACAACCGTTTGATTTGTATAAGAACAGGAACCCTTAACAATTGTTATTCCAGAAGAGACTAGCCACGACATTTGACAGTCACAACCAAGTGGGTTACCGAGGAGGTCTACTGTCGTCAGCTTTTCAACTTCTTTCAGAGCTTCCGGGGCAGCTTTCAAACGCAAATCCCGCATGTCTATGTACGTCAACGCCGGAAATTTCGAAAACGCATGCTCAGAAATGAAGACTATTGGGTTGTTGTTTATCACTAGGCGTCTCAATTTCGGGTGATTCCCAAAATCATTATTTTCTATTACTGATATTGAATTATGAGACAAATCGAGGATTTCAAGACTATTCATCTTTTGAATTGCGAAAGGAACTTGTCGCAATCCATTGCTCATAAGATTTACATGTGCAAACTTATTTTCTTCGGGTATTACCTCTTCAGAAATGTGCTGAAGCTCTTCGTTGAAGCTAACTTCCAGAGACGTTACGCTAGGAAACGTATCAAATAGATTGGGTAAATTTTCAAAACTGACGAATCGGAGAGACAGCAGCCACACTGAATCAAGGGCTTTGACACATTGCGGAAAAGTTATGTTAGGATCATTTAGCTCAACAAACTCAAGCGTCAGGCTTTGAAGGTTTGATAGTATGCAAATAGCATCAAGTGGTGTGTCGATGGCAGAGTTTTTGATTTCCAAAAACTCTAGGGACTGTTCAAGTCCTGTAAAAGCAACTCTTGGTATGAAATTAGTCTTTGGAATATCAGATAATGTCAACGTGTTAAGATTTGGCAGCTTCTGTAACTGCACAGGCCAAACGGTGAAATTATCCAGACCCAAATATAGATATTCTAGCGATTCATTTATGGCGGACACCGGTAGTTCGTCTAGAGAGTCAATTCCATCTAAACGTAGATGTGTCAGCTTGGTGAACGCCTCCAGTGCCTCCAGGCTAGCGTTAACAGTGAAGTTGTTTTGTTGGAGAAACAGTCGAACAGTGACGTCTTCTAAATCTTCAAAAGCGTTTTCATCAAGGACCCGGATTTGGTTATGGTCAAGGTAAATGCGGATCTCAGTTGTGTTACTGACGTTTTTGAAAGCATTCGCTGGAATAGTGTGGATGTTGTTATAATTTAGGTAAATTGCCTCACAGTTCGGAGTGTAGGGCAAATCAGGTACATTATCTAAATGTCGGTTTTTACAATTGATAATGTTTTTGGTAACTTTGCACACATCATCGGATTTGGCCGGATAAATTGCCATCAGTAGACACACTATCCAAATCATCTGAAAGAAAACAAGTTGAGATAAATAAATGTTTGCAAACTTCAGTTGTTTAACGTCGAAGTGTCCACTGCTTATACACAGGAATATAATTGGCTTATTAGTGTGCCATGTTAGAATAGGGTCCAGCGCATGCAAGAACTGCTAAGCTGGACATTTGATGTTTAAAAAGGATAGTACACGTCCAAAAATATAATTAGGATCTATGAGACTAAAGATACAAAGAAAAAAAGACTATTTCATTTAAATATGAACCATATGTTACACATTGACAGTACTGCTCCTTCAATGTATGTTGGTTGGTCTGTTTGATTGGAGTATAAAGTGGTATGCGATATAATTTCATTCCTATCACGAATGACCATTTGGTGAAGAAAATCGCCCACAACATAACTCACAACACAGGAAAGCCGCAGGTTGAATCGAACGTTACAGAAATATGATTATTTTCCACATCGCTTTATGTTTGTTTGGTTTGATGGGGCATGCAGCTCTTATGCATCGCTTTATGTTTGTATATAAATCTATATTTATAAGGCCATTTATGTAATTGATCTATGATGAAATAAATATGACGTAATAACATATTAATGTAGACAAAAGATACCAGAACAAGTCAGCCTTTCAAATTTGTATAAGCATGTTCAAACAATAATAAGTGATATATATTTATATATATATTCCGCCAAGAAAACGAAATAAACAGCAGGCAAATCATCCCCTCGCCATTAACTAAAACTAAATGTAGATTTGTAAATTAAAAGTCCCGTACAATACCTTGTTATTGTCCATAAAGTCCTACCATACGTCATTAGTAAGATAGTCTTATGTGTATCTGAGCATGCGTAGTTTTGTTATCTTTTCTGAACACCTGTTGTGTTTTCAAGGGTAGAATCGTGCAAGATAGCATAGTTTGTACTGAAAACAAGTGATCTTAGACCGAGCAGTACATATCTGCGAAATGTCATCAGAAATACTTCGTATTCAGCCATTTCGTGACAACAATTATCTATAAAACAGAAGCGACAATTTAACTATCGATAAGAACAAGTACACTATGATTTATTGTTTGTTTGACTTGGGTTTAACGTCGTGTTCAATGGTATTTAACTTATATGACGACGGATTATCCATTTCCCAATGTTCCTTGCCAATTTCGGTGAAAAACCGGGAGGAAACCTCGTTAAAACCACCCCCGCTATTGACTCGTTCATATACCTGAGGGCGACAGGTGGACTCTATCCGGAGAACTGTAAATCGAGGAAGGATTAGTAAGCGCACACGCTACCGCTAAGTCGCGGCAGCAGGCCACTATGATTTAAAAATATAATCACTCTTTCATGACGAGCATCAACCCGTTTTATTGTACGAACACGTCAATGAACTTTAACTGTATTGCAAATATCCCCCTTAAATGGCTTTTTATGGTGTTTTGACTGCGAGATATGGTATTTCGCTGAAATGACAGCTCTGTAGCATTTGTTTTTGTAACAAAAAAATCTTCTTCAAGATCAAACACGCTAACCCTTAGTCACGACATAACTCCGTTAGAGTAAAGTTCACTATAGTATACTTTTTGCGAATATAACGTAATACCAAAGGGCACAGATTTATACACAATAAGTGCCAGTTCACGTTCTTAGATTTGACGTAACATCATTACACAACATTTTAATTTTAATAACTAGATGTTTTTGTCGTACGCTTCCAAAGTATTTCGTTGGAAATGTTCTTGAAAGGGATTCCAGAATAAATGTCAAGTATATTCAAATCTTTGAACTGACTGCTTTTCTCTAATGCACCCGGAGTTAAGCACCGCAACTGAACCCCAGAAGAGTCTAACCTAATAAGTACGGCGTTCGATTCCTGTAGATAGATTCAAAATTAGGAGGAATAAACTTTACCCCAGAAAGATGGTGAATAGAGCGCAAGTCCTTTATATTTATGTCATATATCTTTAAAGAAAACACAAAATATGCGCATGTATCTCATCCCAAACTGAACACATCAATCAATGTCAAATTAACATCGTTATAAAAAGAGAATTTCCGAGGAGAAATCAGGACGGATTTTCGACATGGGAAAACTCGTCTGCAACAATATATCATGACAAAGCGAATCTGTTTCAGAGTATACCACTATCTTGAATTGTTCCACTTATTAGAAAAGTGTTCCACTTATTAGAAAAGTGTTCCACTTATTAGAAAAGTTCTACTTTTGACAAGTTGTTGACCTTTATGGTTACAAATTACTCTCACTATCAGTAAATAGGCATATAGGCCAACTTATCTTTGAAAGCATCATTAGCGCCACGTGTCTCTTATTTAATACCTTAACAAATAGGCAAATATTCAACGGTATCAAGAAAAAGCCTGTTTAAATAAATACTACTGGGCAAAGTAGAGGTGCCAGTGTAACCCAATTATACACCATGTTGGCTTATGTGGAAAAATCTGAAGCCATGAAGAGGCCTCCTAGGGTATACAAAATAAATGTTCACCTGTTAATGGCTTCCAATCACTTTGAACGATTTATGATGGTCGTTTAAATGTGTATAGCTGACATGTTCAATTCCATTTTTGTCACGAAAGTGATTGAATAATTATAACCTATTTTACATGGCTTGAAGTGAATTAACAATGTAGGGCATCTTATTTCTGTCTAACCATATGGTATTGGGTAGTTGAACCTGTAAGTCACGTCATGATGTGCGATATTTCAATCCAATTCCCTCCTCCTACATTACATCATTTCTCTGTTAAACTTATTTCTCTTTTTGATTTTCAATTTGATTAGAATTATCTTTGAATAGACAAGCGGAGTAGCTAGCAGGTCCACCACTAAAGGCTTTTAAAAAAAAATATATGCTCATAATCCCTGTCAAATCGCCTTATCCTACCTTTGTTTAAGAACTAAGGAGCGAAAAAATAAAACATGATGGTGTTTATCACCTTTATGGTGCGCTATGCAATGTAAGGCATATTTTAAAATATTTTTAAAAATATTTTAAAAAAAAGATTGTAAACGTATTAAAAATACAACCGATGTATGGTATTAAAAGAAAAAGCGAAGTTTGAATCTGAATTAAAGTGATGGCAATTTTGGTTCGTGGAATTAAATGAAATGCAATCACCAAAGAAATCTCAATTGCTAGTTAATCAGTGAATTTCTTCTCTAGCTATCATGTTCACAAAACATAACAGTGAATATTGTAAAATCATGCAATGTGGGCCATTTGGTTTTATAGTGATTTGGACGAAATGTAATCCTATCTGTTGTCTTAATAGGAAGACTATATTTCAAGTTTATACGTGAATTTATAAGAGTTATTGTATACACAACATATACAGATATGATCACTTTAAAATTATGCAATGGCGTCCAGTTTGTTTTATGGAATTTGATGAAATTCCCATCTATAGTCTTAATAGGAGGATACCACATTTGAAGTTTCGAGTTAATCTGTGAATTTGTTATGGTGTTCACAACATATGCAGATATGAATATTGTAAAATAATGCATAGGCGGCCATGTTGTTTTTTACGAAACTGGTGAAATTCAATCCCAGGCATTGTCTCAAATGCAGGAAGCTATCTTCAAAGTTTGAAGTTAATCCATGAATTCATTCTCTTTTTATTGTGTTCACAGCACATACATGCATGACTATTCTAAAATTATGTAATAACAGCCTTTTTGTTTTACGGCATTTGGTGAAATACAATCCCATCCATCGTCTTAACAGGAGGAAGCTACATACCAAGTTTGAAGATAATCCGGGAATTCATACTTATCTACACATACAGGGATGAATATTTTAAAATTATGTAATAACAGTTATTTTGTTGTACGCAATTTGGTGAAATGCAATCCCATCCATCGTCTTAACAAGAGGAAGCTACATACCAAGTTTGAAGTTAATCCGTGAATTTATACTCTACTTATCGTGTTCACAACACATACAGGCATGAAAATTCTAAAATTATGTAATAATGGCGATTTCGTTTAACGAATTTGGTGATTTGCAATACCGTCCGTTGTCTTAATAGGAGGAAGCTACATACAAAAATTGAAGTTATTCGGTGAATTTGTTTTCAAGGTAGCGTTTTCACAAGCATTCGTGAAAGACGGGAGGACAGACACCAAGTACCATTTCTAAGTCCCCCCCCCCCTACTATAGTAGTGGTGGACAAAAATATTGGATAACATGATTTGGCTATATGTTCACGCCACGGTGAAGCTGACATACACCACTAACGTGATGTAAAACCCGAATCATTCAGCTAATCAGTCTATTTCTTGCAAAAACGGCGCTTTTGAAAAATTAAAATTCTCCCATCCAGTTCTACGGCTTAGTCTAACAACAACCCAGAATAGGCTCCGAAACATCGGACTTAACAAGTGTAGAATCACTATAGCTGCGACACTAAGCTCTTCTTTACGGGACAGGGGCTATTTGGAATGTTAGCTGATTAAGTATTGCTAAATGTGATATTTAAGTAGTGCTCTATGTTGCTTTAAGGAATGTCAGCTATATATCGGTTGATCATTGCTTGGCCTCAAATCAATGTGTCGGAAAATTTGTTTGGAATGATCCCATTTTCAATAGGAGTGTACTTTAGCATCATATTAAGCTGCGTATGACTTCTATCATGTTCACATCGTCATGTCAAAAAAGGGACAGATTCGAACATATTTGTTGCCATGGAAACCTGAATTTTTTTTCCGAATTTTCCCATTTTCAATAGGAGTGTAGTTTAGCACCATATTAAGCTGCATTCTAAATTTGAACTCTCTATCTTAAGCGGTATGACTTCTACACTGTTCACGTTGTCATGTCAAAAAAGGGACAGATTCGGACATATTTGCTGCCATGGAAACCTGAAATTTGTTCGGAATGATCCGATTTTCAATAGGAGTGTACTTAAGCATCATATTAAGTTGCATTCCTAATTTGAACTCTCTATCTTAAGCGGTAGGACTTCTATCCTGTTCACGTCGTTGTGTCAAAAAAAGGGACAGATTCGGACATATTTGTTGTCATGGAAACCTGAAATTTGTTTGGAATGATCCCATTTTCAATAGGAGTGTACTTTAGAATAATATTAAGCTGCATTACAAATTTGAACGCTCTATCTTAATCGGTATGACTTTTATCCCGTTCACGTCGTCATGTCAAAAAAAGGAACAGATTCGGACATATTTGTTGCCATGGAAACCAGAATTTGATCGGAATGATCCCATTTTCAAAAGGAGTGTAGTTTAGCATCATATTGAGCTGCATTTCAAATTTCAATTTTCTATCTTAAGCCGTTTGGCTCTATCCTGTTCACGTCGTCATGAGGGAAAGTTGGACCGACATACATACAGACAGACCGACCGACCACCCGAAAGACAGATTGACTTAAAAAAACTGCTCAGTCGCAGCTAAACAACATAGCGACATAGTTTGAACGAGGAAACCAGACTTATGTGCCCTAAGCTCATGAAGATTGGTTCCTACCCTAAAAAATGACTTCTATAAATGCCTCCGCGGGTGGTGTAAAAGCGGTACCTGGCGTCAACAGGCGTTTCGGTACCGTCGCTTCTTACAATGGTTGTAACCGGAACCTTGTGTGCGTGCGTTTCCAATGACTTGTTGGGAACTTGGTGTTACTCAAGAGTTCTGTTAGTTTATAATCCTTTTTCTTACACTTTTTATTCTGGCACAGTCCTTGTAGTATATGTCCTTCTGTCAATATTTTTCGTCCCTATATTTTGTCACTCTAAACGTTCCGGTTGTCATTCTAGTCACTATGTTTGTCATCCTATTACGATGTTTGGGTACTCGTAGCACTTTGATTGTCATACTAGTCAATGTTTGTGAATCTGTTGCTGTCTTCACTATGCTTGGTCTCTCTTAACATTCGGTTGGGGGGGGGGGGGGGGGGGGGGGGGGGGGGGGGGGGGGGGGGGGGGGGGGGGGGGGGGGGGGGGGGGGGGGG
>JAVFBX010225278.1:0-20914 GCA_034783855.1 Mopalia kennerleyi | reverse complement strand
TTGTGCGAGCATGTATCCGTTGGTCATGTAAAAATACGCAGTCGGGAAACTTCGGTTCGTCGGCGGAAATCTTCGGCATTTAAAAACCTTAATTGAGAAGCAGCTCTGTGATTGGTCCATTTAAGAAACCAATCGACGTTGTAGGTGGGGTGATTGCGTTAGACCTCAATATAAGCGACAAACAAAACACGGGGAGCGCTTCTAACTTTGGCTTAAAATAAAGTATAACCCATTTGATTCTGTAATTACAAAAAAGTCCTTATTTTGGGCGCTAGTGCCTCTTTAAGGCCTCGAAAGAACTCATTATTTTCAAATAGTGCAGGGCTGCCCCCTCCCCCTCCCCCCTACTTTTCACAACAGCTCTAGAGCTCACTTTATCTTGTTTGTGTGTGAGTATAGTATTCATGACGTCAATACAGTTATTCCCGCTCGATGAATTATACCAGCTCATAGTCTACCTGTTTTGTGTAAATAGACGTCTTGTATGTAAATTTTCTTACATAACTGAAATGAATATAAGTTTGTTTTGTTCAACTACTTGACATATTCATGATGATGGCTACATAGAGAAGCCGAAATATAGAATACCAGAATGACTTCAATATTCGGAGTTGCATTTATTTTATTTTGGTTTTATATATATAGGCCTAACAGACAACGGATAACCATGTAGTAACAAATAACCATATAGATGAACAGGCCTGATCGAAAAATGAAGAATCGGATAATTTACATTTCACGGCGATAATTGCCATGGCAACGCATGAACGCCCGAAAAAGCAAACTAGTTCCTGTATGTGGCTAACATACTGTGTTTGAAAACTTGTCTTCTTAATTATGTCTCTAAGTAACCGTTGCCCCCCCCCCCCCTATCTACCTGTCCCCTTCCCCCTACCTGTCCCCTCCCCTCCCTACTTTTAAGACAAACTTGGATCAAGATTAAGATAGCGGATGAGATTGCAATTCACCAAATTTCGTTTAAACAAAAATCATTTCGTAATTTTGTGATATTCACGTTAGAGTGTCTGTGTCGTGAATATAGGACCTGATATGATAATTAAATAACATTATATTAGGAATGTCGCTTCCCCCACTTTTAAGACTATACCGTATGGATGAAAGGTCATTTCACACAATTTCACAAACCTGTTTGACCATGCACCTTTCCGTATTTTACAATCATTAGATCCATCGAATAGCAGAGACCAGTATGGCCACCGTTGTATATTTGACAAGAAGCAGGTCTTAATCTGTTGCGATACAGATTACATTGCCTGATCCAATGTTCATCCTATTGTATGGATGATCTTGCATTCAGTGTTCCAATAGCTTTTACTTAGCGGTCTCCTATTGTGCATATTACAATTTTTACAAGTCAGATTTCACAAAATTTTATCTGCAAATATATTTGCAAACATTTTTATATTTTTATCATTAACGTTAAGATACTACAACTTATAAATAAGTTTACATAGATGCCTTCATACCAAATTGGAACCCTTTGGAATTTTTTTTTTGGGGCACATTCCGTGACGAGCGTACAGCTGTAAACTCTTCTCAGTAAACTGTTAAATGTCACCGTGTCGCCCTGGGTCTGTGAACTCTGTATTAAAAGAGCCAACATAAATGTCTCTTAACTTCATCGTTCCACTTATCTCAGTAATGTTTTCCTTTGATGTATGGTCTAATTATATGGTAACGTCTGCTAGTTTCAATTAGTTTCGTTTTTATATTTTATCAGGTACAGTTGTGGCCAAGATAAATGGGGCTCTCAAGCACTCGTGCTAACCTCACGTTGATGGGACAGTCTGGTGGTGATCGTGGTTACTTCTCCAGGTGGTTGACATCAATCAAAATGTACCCTGGTTTTATTCTATTAAACTTAATGGCCTTAAGACTACTTTTGCTGATAGTTTCCATTTAAATGTCATAAGCCCCGTGAGTCTGGATTACAGGATTAATTGAAGTATATCGATGCTTTAATTTAAGTGTCTTACAGATTCTCGTCATTATATTGTCGGTTTTAAATTGTGTCCGATAGTTCTAACAATGGACGTTCGTTTTCGCGAAAAAAGGCATATATGTAATGTATATTATAGGGGACTTTAACCGCGTCTGAGTACAGAAGCGTTCCCATTTTCATAACCTCGATTTTCACACTCGGACGCCAGGTTTGTCTCATTTCAGCCTGAAATATCCTCTGGATGATAATATTGAGCTTTTCTATCTCAGATCACGTTATTTCGATATTGCACAGCGATATTTAAAGTTAACTCACGTGGGTACTGGAGGGAGCCTTGAGACGTTGACAACCCTCATGTCACGGCCGTTCTGGGACCCGTTCCACAAAGCGATATTACTTGTCATGACGACCAGTACTGAAGCCATTTTGTCGTGATGGAAATTAAGGTCTATTCTTTGGCTAAGATTATTTGTGGAACTATGACCGGATGCCCACAGGCTGCCTGTAGTTTAACTTCCCTATTTGAACATTTCGAGAATTAACCCACAAGATATATTAATATAAACTTGCTAAACAACAATAATATTTCCGATTTGTATAACATTTCCAACTTTACTAATTCGGATGCAAGACAATATTCGAAATACAATTTCAAACGTCGTCACATCTGTGCGTTCTGGTCAAATCCATCACAACAACAGAAAATAAACCTGCTACGCAAAATGATTCCATGTGTAATAAGACGATTTAATAACCATAAGCATAAGTAAGCAGAAATAAAATATCTCTTTCACGAGTAGCAGAAATAAAATATCTCTTTCACGAGTAACGCGAATCCTGCCAATTGACCAACATCTCGATAATGCATAACGAAGTAATCTGATTTGGAGAAAAACTAGCCTTGTCTAGCGACACGTATTAGCCTTGTAATGAACTCCCACGCTAAGTATGTACTGTTAGTTATGGTCTATTTTAAGAGAAACTTCATCACGCATGGCTGACTGGTCGCTGTATCATTATCCACTAACGTTGTTTCTAAAACAAACAAAAAAATATCCACTGAATTTAGCTCACAGAACAAGTTTAAAACAAAACTCACCGTGTTCCGTATTATAAAAATAACGATAGCTGCAATCTCAGAATGCAATGTCCCCTACCAGCTGAGATGCAGAGACGATTCGTCATTATCTGTTACAGAATTCCAAGCTCTCTGTCACAAGAGGCATAATTGTTTATGGGCACAGTGTTTACGCTGTTTACTGTCAAATGTTGATGTAAGCCCTGAAGATGAGCCGAAAAAATACACAATCAATCTTTGTATTTGTCATCAATTTCTACCGAAAAAATTTGTTTAACGTTATATTGTAGACTCCAGTCCAAATTCTTGTAACAATTTTCAACAAATATCTACTCGTACTATATAACTCGTCATTACATGCATTAAATGTATGTCACAAATTTGGTGTGAAAGGGCCACTGTGAAATATTATCAGGTAATATCCGTCCACCTTTGTGTAATGAAATCCTTTATATTAGTAAGGGGAAGGCTGTGTGGCTCGAATATTAGGCGAAATGCTGGAATACATCGTTCTAATAAAGGCGTGCAAAATAATGTCGCATACGCTCTGTCGGGTGCCAATGTTTTTTTGCATGACTGTTTTTTTATTTTTTGGTGTAGTATTTTGTTACAATTTTTGTTGTATTTATTATTTTATTTTATTTTTTGTTTGTTTGGATTCTGTTTTTGTTTTGTTGTTTTTTAGAGGGTGAGGGGGTGTCGAAGCGGCTTCAATGTTAACTTTTACGAAAACTTACGACTTCGATTGCTTGATGATCTTTACTTAAAATATATCTGAATCCACTATTATTGCTTCAGTTGTCATCTGTTCTATGACGTCAAACACGTGAATAACACCTGATCTTAGGTCAGACACTTCGAATGCAGGTGCACACGACAACTGATCTTACGTCAACAAACTTGGTTAACAGGCGTCCAGCGATACCTGTACATACGACAACTGCTCTAACTTCAAACGCTTGGATAATATGTGAAGCATTATCCCTGTCACTACGACAACTGCTCTACTTGGGGAGTTTATCCATAGTTCGTAATTTATTAATAATGCTGCACATAAATGTAACACATTTCTCCTCGAAAACGTTCCTGGCAGATCACGACATATTATCCAACGAAAAATTCTTCTAAGACAAATTATCATAGCTTTTCCCGACACAGTTGATCTCAATATCTTCTACGACAACCTCTTTACCGCAACTTCTTTTACGACATCCCCTTCACAGCGACTCTTTCTGTGCGACAATTGCAGATTGGATTATTCTGCTCGCCTGTCTCTGTAAACAAGTTTCTTCGGAGCACGTGTCCAGCACCTATTTATGTGCAATGCGACTGAACTACACGGCGGCGACCTAAATTTTTATTACAAACGTACAGAATTTAACGGATTGGTCGATGAATGGATTTTTAACATGAATACATAAGGTAACGGCACAATCAAATATGAGTAGATTTAGAGTAAAACTATTCCAGGGACATCAGTTTAGTCATTGCGTTTGTACAATCGGCCCTCGCTTGACGCAATTAAAACAAACACTTCTCCGTCACAGATGCCTCCTTGATAACCTGTTAAACACATTGTAGACACACTTTGTGGTTTGGACTATTTCAGTAGAGTGCTTATTTCCGTAATGCCCACGGCTGTTAAGAAATTACCAGCAGAGAAAAGTCCGTGCAGTATGTTAATTACAAAATCCCAAAACAAGAATGCATCACGTCATGTTTCGTTTTTTATTTTCCATCAAACGTTAATCAAACAGGTAAGCGATCGATCAATTGAACGAACAGCGAATCATGACGTGCACTCCCCTAATCCTTATACTTCCTGGTGTGAACAGGTTTACACGTAAGCACAGATTCAAACACACACCCAGTGGTTAAATCAGAAAATTCCCCGCCCAACAATTACTATATTTTTTTCAATCGGATGCATACTGGACCATTTTGATATTCTTCTTCTATAGTTGAACATTGAGCTGTAATAATACTGACGTTTAGTGAGTGTTATAATAAAAAATATCACAATAATATTAAAAGAAAGATTCGCCTGGTTTACTTTGATAAAAATTTGTTGTCCTTATACAATGAGCCTCTGTAGCTTTGTCGGTTAGACGAGTTTACCGAGTTTATTTCTTAGTGCTAAGAAATATTTAGCCAAATGTCAGCCTTTAATTTGATTATGAAAAAAGTTAAATGTGAAATAATTAACTTGACATTGTATAAATTTCCGGATAATCTTTCATTTAGGATCATACAAAGTTAAACAAAATAGTATTAATGTGTTTAAAATTATGTTTGAAAATTCGCTATGTGAATACGGACCCAGATGCAAAAGTTATCAGATAACTCGATATGGTATCAACACCGATAACAGCTTACAATATATATGCATTACTAGGCAGCCACATTCTCACATCAAAATTGTCGAAAATAAAGCTTTGTGAATAAAATTATTATCCTTGCGCAGAGAAAAACGCTTTTTACGGGAGACACTGGTCCAGCTAACCGCACATTCAAGCCCAAATCCCGAAGCAGACAACCAAAGTTCTCCTTTTCTTCAAGAAAAATATATATTGGTCAGATTTCCAGAATAACTCAAACAATAAAACACATTCGTGGGATATTTATCGATATAATTTTTTTTTATTTTGTGTCTTGAATTCTGACGTCGTGGAGTTTATAACGGTACATATACAGTCATATTTTGAATGCTGTTGTATTATAATTTTGCATCTTTGCTGAAACTTCGTTGTCGTTTACCTGGAGACTTTGCAAATCAGCGAGTTAGAACACTAGCCAATCAGATAGCCACAGACCCTTACTTTAGGACTCGGCAATAAAAAAAACTAACAATAATTATTATCTTCAATTATGGATTACTGATTTTTGCTAATAACGCAATTCCTTTCGATATTCACATTAGTTGAAACTTACATCGTATACGTGTTCTCCAAAGCTAAACTATTAACATTTAAATGTATTGTCCTTAGTCTATCGTCAGTGTCCTCAAGATATTCATTTGATATACATGTACGTATCTAGAACACGAATAGTACAACATGTATTATAAATACCCTATATTATTTTCCCGTGAATGGCGGAAAGAATAACCCTCTCGACGTTTCACGTCTTGCGGGTTACCCTTTCCACCATTCTCTCAAACAATGTTGATAGTATTCTAACTTCACTGTGTCATATCCTCACTGTATCATATTAGCTATACGTTACGGATTACTTATACTGTAGGCGGAATATAATATAAACTATGATGTGTTACAATCTATATATTTTAGTTTATCAAATATTTAGCAATTACTATACTCTATGTTGCCGGTATGTTTATTTAATTTGTAAGTAGGCATAAGCATGATAAATATCAGCGAATGTGGTCAAATATATCAAGATTCATGTTACGTAATGCCTAGGATAAAGTTAAAACAGCTTGGTAACGGTCGAGATGCGGAGAATCTGTTAATCGGACGGTGTATAGTTTAACCTCGGATTACAATATAACGGCACATATATTGAATGCCATTGCATAATCACTTTGCATGTTTGCTGAAACTTTAACACGTTGCATTTATCACAATATAACTCAAACCTTTTCGGGATGAGAGTGCAGTAAATTGAAATAATTGTAAGGTATTCAAGCATCAGTTATGGCAAAAGGACGATTTATTCCGTAGATATATAACAAGACCCATGGCTTAGTGGCTAGCGTGTGTGCTTACTGATCCTACTTTAGTAGAAATCATATTGTAACGCGTCATGTGTGTATTTAAATGGGCTAAATACTGATAAACGTTCGCTTTTCTTTCTATGGTATATACTTTTAATTGGACAGATTGTTAAATTTGGGTTGCTCTGGTGAAGAAAAGACTATCTTTCAACAAAACGCGTTTCTGCTTACTAATCCTACTTCGATGTATCGTACACGGCTTCGAGTGCGACTGTCGACCATCAGGTTAAGAGGGAGTCGCATAATGTGACTCCAGCAATCGCGATAAAGCCCCAATTAAATATTTATAAAAAAAACAACCAATACCCTCCAACAAGTGTTCAGCTCGCGATTATATTAATACTGAAGCGGAATTTAATATATGCAAACAATCAAAACCCATGTCATTCTATTTTCACCATGGAAATTGAGTAAAGTGCACGTGTTTACAGATTAGAACCGACACAAGAAGACTGCACGTGGTAATTTTCTTCTGAAAGGCTGCAAGTAAAATTGGTGTCTATACCACAACTAGAAAACGTTTGATTCCAATTGAATTTAACTTGTTGGTTTTACTCTTTTCAAGTCTATGACTTTGAAAATTGGTGATAGAAGGTAAGTATAACAATCTAAAGACTAGGCCTGCTACGGACTGCAAGTGTAGCATGAGATCTTAAAATAAACCAAAACAACATGCACCTATACTAACAAATCCAAAACGCGGAATTAAGTACAAAGCCGGTATGGAAATAGTTTAGTTTTTTTTCAGGTCTCTCGCCAGTTTCGTTAGTTTGACCAGATAATTAAGGTTTATAGAATAGTCATGTCGAGTTTTTAAAATGCGTAATGAACTACCTAACTGCCCCTAGCTCTTTTGTTACGCTTTTATGTTTAAGACTTTTAAATGGCTATCACGCAAAGATTTCGACTAACATTGAACCGATATAAAAAGCGAATTCTTCTATGCTTACACTTTATGAAGTAGTATTATGTAGAATTACTGTGGTGTGAAGTCGGGTAAGACGCCCGACAAACTGTCTGCCAGCGTAAATAAGAAATCTTGTCTTCTGAAAGCAGTGCCAATTGATTTGTTTAACTATATACTTTGTCAATAAAATCATAGAAAATAAAACGAACGTATTTGAATTCTTTGGGCCTTCTTACTTCATGCCTGATTCAGTATAGACTGATTCTATAGCTGCACATTCTTTATCCGAAAACAGACATAATTATATAATTTAAAAAAAAAAAAAAATAGACATCTATGATACACATAACATGAAGCCAGATGGATAAGTAAGTTATCACATAGCGCGATATAAGATAACCATAGTCAACAGTTTAGCATATAGATGCATTACTAGCACTATAGGCAACCCCATTCTGACATCAACATTTTTGAAAATAAAGATGTGTGAATAAAATTACTATCCTTGCGCAGAACAAACTATTCACGGGATACACTTAAAAGTATGAAAACAAAGTTAAACATCAGTTTATTTCCTTTGTTGATCACAAAGTACTGTAGGTAGCCTTTAACCTCAGAACACTTGTGTCAGTCCTGTTGCTCTTCTTTTGATTTTATTTTATTTTTAAACTGGATATACATTAAGATGAATCTTCATTAATCGATCAAAATGATTGACCAAATTTGATTGCCAATATTGGCTGAGATTAAGGGCTCCCCCCCCCCCCCCCACCCCCTGTTTTTTCTTGGATTTTTATTAATCCAGCCACTAATAAGAACGAGGTGTTATCATCAAGAAATAAAGTTTGCATACAACAAAAGTCTATTGACAATATTCATTTCAGACTGTTCAATTTATTTGCAATGGGAATAGTTTTTGAAAGATGCTATACTCTGAGTACTTTATTTCAGAGAAAAACTTATCGATTCATGGAAAACATGAATAAGATAATTATATAAATATATTTCAATTAAAATAAAACTAAAAATAATCCTTATCCTTTTAAATTTTAAATAAACTAGGAGTTGTTAAATGAGTGCTTTAAATAGCACATGCTAAGGTATCTGAATTGATTTCCCGGTAATTCTGTACACGTACTATCCTGAATGTTGAGTGCAGTAGACAGACAGTCGGGCTATTGTTCCCGGTTTGGTTACAAACCTCTAACAACATGTCGGACAGCCGTCTAGTGGTTTCCGCGGCAAGTTTAACCCACTCGTCAATAACCTAATAAACACATTTGATAGTTGACAGTATATTTTGTATTAGAGCACAGAGTGTATTTTTATCCATATTCGTGATAAAACCTGCTAAATGTTTTAGTAGACAAAATATAAATATGAATAAATGCATTGGTAATGAGGATGAATTAAGCACTAAATACACTATACGATATCGCGATATAATTATGAATCCTGAGGGTATATAAGTTAGGCCTGGAACCGGACTGACTTACTGACATTAATATTTCCATGTGTAGGCCTATAGCGTATGTTATAATATTATAGCCAAGATCGTATAATAGTTGTTCATCATTTGTAGTTGTTTTGAAATACAATATGCATAGGTGTAATGTTACACTGTGATGGACAGAATTTACCGGCTATACTGTTTCACATAAGAATACTCCGGACGTGATTGGGTTTTTGACAGCCAACAGGATAAGAGGGAAAAGCTACCCACGTAAGAGAAGTTGACCAACTTTAGGAGTCCTCCAAAAACACTTGCAATTTGAAACCGCAAATTGGTGTGCGTCATTGGGTAGACACGACCCCTTGGCTCTGACGACATTATCATTGGATATAAAAGTCCGAGACCGGCTCTTCAATCATTCAGTTTCTAGTACAGCCCTTAGAAGGTAAGTCTCAAGGGATCAGACTCTTTCTTTATTGTTCGGACACATTCTATATTTGTCAAGGTTTAAACGAAAACGAGTTTCTGCCGTGTAATGGGAAAATCGTGCTGATAAAACTGACATTGCCACTTTGCCGCTCCTCTCAGGGTTTCAAGGTCGCGACATGTTATTTGATCCGTTTTTAAATAACTGTTAGTCATTAGAATGGCCGTGTCCATTTAAGTGGACAATGTTACAAATTTAAAAAGTGTTTTTAGTTTGAAATTTTGGTTAGCAGTCATGCATTTATTCATTCGAATATTTTATGATATCGAACTGCATAGTGTTAATCTAAATCTTCTCCGTTATGCCTTGTGCAATAATTTGAACCTGATAAAATTGCAAGTCATATGTTTTATTTATTTCTTTTGATTTTTTCCTTGTTCAATTATTCGAAATTAAAACAAACCTAGAAGTCTTGCAAAAGCATGGAAACTTAAACCATTAAAATTAAATTGAATACATTATTATTGTAATATTTAACTTTGCTTTATTTTATTGCAGGACATAATAGGATATTACAGGATGACGCGGGCTCTCCTACTTTTCGGTGCCATAGCCGGACTTGTGTTTCACACAACAGGTGCTCAAATTAAAGGTATGTTAGATGAACTGAAAAATCTATAAGCTTATAAATAAACCGTGAAACAATAAGTTCATATTTATAAAAGCAACATGTCACTTTAATATATCAATCAAGACACGACTCAGTTGAGGACCTGAATTTAATATTGTTTTATTTGACCGAATGCACCAACTATGCGATATTTGTGTTTAGGACAAAGTCAAAATTTTATTCACTTATAAAATAAAACACAACATTTGCATTGATATGCAGGACTAAGATTTTAACCTGGTGTATTAATGAACTAAACGAGAGTTGTGTAACCTTCGGGCATTAGATGGTGCCCCAGACTTTCATGTCTGTGTATTGAAATTCATGTCAGTAAAGTCCGTATCAAAGTCCATTACGTCTGAGCAATTTACTTAAATATAAACTGATTTTATTTCGGTATCGTTTACACAGGTCACTATTCCGGCAGTTTTCAACAGAGATCAGGAAGTCAATCGAGTGGTTACCAAAGCACACACCAACAGGAATCGGCCTATGAACACTCCGTGCAATATGGCGGTAACCATGGTGGTGCAGAGCAGACACATTCAGGCTCTTACCAACAAACAGGTACCCAGGGCGGTAGTCAGCAGACAGGCTCATCCGGTGTTTCGGTACAACTAGGTGCCAACTCCGGAGGTGGGGGTCATGCCGCCGTGCAGGTCGGCCGTGGACAACAGAGCTCCGGACAACAAGGCTCCGGACAACAAGGCTCGGTCGCTGTTCAAGTGGGCCGAGGACAGCACCAACAGCAGTCCGGTGGTTACCAGACAGGTGGATCAGTGGCTCCGGCCGTTGGAGGTCACCAGGGTGCTGTTCAATACAACGGTGGAAGCGTACAGAGCTCAGCCCATCCAACGGTTAGAGTTTTCGATGACCAAGGTATGTCATTTAGCGGTCAAATAGAATACCAATTTGTCTTTCACATATTTTTTTATTGTTCGATTTATGTATCGATATATTGTTAGCAGATCTACCAGAAACATCCACGCTCCTAACAACATGACTTCAGAATAATTTACTGTCTAAACTGATATCTACTCTTTACTTTCAACGCCGATAGTTCAAATGCCCCCAGACGATTCGATGTTTAATTCAACCTGTATTAGAGCAAAATAATTAACAATTCGCTTAGAATCTGTACTTCAGTCGTTGATACACGGCGGCACGCAAACTCATATGTCAGTGAGTTTGTGTATAGTTAGTTTGGTCACAACATATTATTTATTGAGAAACCCTTTCCTCGGACACTTAGTTTATTAAAATATTTTGGACATGGAAAAAAACCCGACTCTCCCAATCCCAAGTTGACACCTTATTAATTTATTTGTTGTCGCAATGACTTCACTGTACGACATAGAGTATAAAAAGTTAAAAACAGTACATCCATCAATTGCAAGCTTAAGACCTCCTTTATCTCCAAATTGATGATTATAAAAAGTATGTTATACAAGACAACTGATGAATCAAAAGTAAATCATTCGGTTGACGTGTAGCAAATTGTTTACCCTGTGAGACACATACATTTTGGTGATTTATCAAAGTAATGCAGGCAGTAAAGTGAATAAGAAATATTAACTTTGTATGTCATATATAGTTCTGAGATTTATGAAAATAACGTGTTTCTGTTGTATTCACAAATTCTGCATGTGGGTGTTAGAGGTCATACCCTCTCATTATTGTATAAACAGTGTTGTCCAATTAAAGCTCATGTGTGAGTCATATAATGAGTTGTTTACTGCGAATAATAAACCATGCCTTTACGACGACAATAAACAGGTTGTCTACAAACGCACTGATCTTCTAGTAGCTTCTCTCGTTTCGCTTCAATGACGAGTTTACAATTCATTATTTCCATAGGTCTCTACAATGTGGTCATTGAAACAAGGCCCGAGAATAAATGGTCGAGTGACCTGCATAAATAATGATTAGTCTTTCCCAAGAGTTCATATCCCAATTCAATTGATGCCGATCGTAATGCGACTGTATTGGTATCATTACGTGACAATTTTATTAGCTGATTATTGTTTTATATATTTTTACGTCAAAATAAATCTTTGTATTATTTACTACATTGACAGCAATAAAATGGGAAAAGTGTGATTTTGAAATTAAATTAATAAATAACCCTCCCTACGTCAGTCTTAAATAAGGATTGCATCATTTCTGTTAAATTATTATTATTATTGGGAAATGACTAACTGCTTGACCACCTTTAGCTGGGAACAATGTGGATGTGACGCTATTGTCCAGGGTTACAGTTCACGTTTGAACAGCACATTTCTGTTAAATTATTATTATCGTTAGGACATGACTAAATTCTTGACTATAGTATATCTATGAGTGCTTAAAAATCGTAATGTTTAATCTTGTGTTTTGTTGCAGAATTGTGTTCGGATTGTGAAATTCGAAACGGAGTGGGTTACAGGGGTTACCCAACAGATTGCAACAAATACACCCAGTGCTTCCCGGCAGGAGCTAACCATTGGCGAGCTGTAGTACGATCCTGTCCGGCTGGTTTATTCTGGGACCAAACAAAACTGACATGTAACAGACCTAACACTGTTTCCTGCGGACAAGGTAAGGGTTATCAGACACAATGAATTAATAATTTAAATACCTGCTTTACTACAAATGTATACGACTCCCGGCTGGACACCTGGAAGAAATCAGAGCCACGTGCCACAATTAATGAAAAGACAAGAAATTGACAATATGCGTTATATCTGCATGGTTTTATTTAGCGCCAGTTAGAGATATTAACTACAGGTACCTACGCCTTACGCTGTAGTTTACGTGTCATTCTCTGTCAAACAGAAATGTTGACAATTGTGTACACTTTTGTCTTATGTGAAACTATGTAACCCCAACTCGAGTCTCATTTTCATTTTAGTCTATGATCAGGGTATTGGATTTTATAAAAGTAGAAACGCCACCACATGTACACAATTGTCCCTGAACCTGTTATGGTTTTGTTGAAATCGTGGTTTTAAGGCTGTTTCCCGAGTATAGAGTTCGCGGCTCTTTACACCTGCAGACAATTCGGGACAATGATTAGTCATTATACGCCTTACATTCAAGAGTTTTCCTTTATTTAGAGCATACCTAGCACATTGTACTCAAAGGACAACACTTGCTTTCTTCTTAATTTAAAAGAATAATAGGGTTAATTTTATCTTTTTCTAAGTTGGCAATTGTCAGTGTCATGTTACATCATAAAAACAATTGTTGATGAGTTGGGTAAGTGTTTTATCTCCTGAAACTTCAGTAAATGAAGTGGTGACAGGCCACGATCTGTTCTAGTTTGATAAAAATAAACCCACTAAGGACAATAGGTAAAACAACCACTTAACTAAGATAACGAACGACATCAGCAAGATCATACACTTGGATTAAAAGTAGCCATGCCTTGTATCAGATATTTAATCGTGAATGCCACTCGACTCAATCATAAGATTATATACAATAATGCTAGCATCACACCGATATTATAGAATTATCTCTTATCCATTCCAAGAACTAAGTCTGTCGTTAATATACAATGATATCCAAATACAATCTGGAAAAGCTGGATTAATCAACTAAAATAATTTTGCTGACAATTTCTGGCTTTTGTTGAAAATATCTAGAAATGGGGTTGAAACGTTATTGATTTAGTCCTGTTTCGTGCTTTATTAAAATGTATCATTTTATTTCCATGCAACATAATCCCATCGATTGATAGGTAAATTTACATTGAACGAGAGCCTTTCTCCTTTACTTGTTGGCTGTTACATACTGTTGTTCTTTTCAATTATAACGAAACAGGTGTGAATGAGGCATATATTTTACTGGGAGGGTTATAATACATATAATCGGAGTGGCTCTTTTGTCATTTCAGCCGCTGGTCTGGAAAGGTATATGTAGTTACGGTGCATTCATTGTTGATTTCAGATCGCTGTATTGGGGTAGCTTCTGGTCGTTACACTTATTCGGAGAGTTGTCGCGGATTCTGGAACTGCCTTGATGGAAGGACAGACGACTTGGATTGGTGTGGACCTTTCCAGTCATTCAATGATGACACGGATGATTGTGATGATGATAGGTCGTGTGTTGATGATCACGACGAAGATCATACACTTTTGGCCACTGCTCGTGAGTTTCCAGTTTTTCGTTTCTTTCGATTACCCGAAATTAAATTAATCTACTTTGAATCTGTGTAAAATTTTTGGGGAAAACAATAATGTTTTATCAAAAATGCCATTGGTTAACACTTCCTTCATGTCAGATACATGACCGTACAAACTTACTACACAAATGTTACTTATAAACCCATGGTTACACGTGTTGGTATCACGAGCAGAACACGCCCCTATTCTGGCCCAACCAATCACAATTCTGTTTCAAATGTTAGTGATTAAAATCACCATAAATTTAATTATGTGAAAACGTCTGTCAGCTGCATATAGACGCGGTTCGTTCGTTAAACTTGCTGTGTCAAGTCTGTAAAACCTGGTTTCTTGTATTTAAATATTATCGTATGTAATATTATATATGATTAATTTCTGTGTATTATTTTAGCTTGCCACTTCGAAGAGCACGAGACAGACGACGACAAATATTACGTGTATGAGTGGGGCCTGCGACGTCAAATGGGTTGCCCACCCGGAACCACGTTTACCTGGAACCAATGTGGATGTGGCGCTATTATCCACGGTTACGGTTCAGGTATGAACAACTTCAAACACTACAATAAACGGCAGCTCAAGTTTTACAGTTTTATACATATATTTTTTTGCAATTGTAAATAAATTACCATCAAATAAAAGACCTACAGCTTCACATATAATTATAAATGTTGATCACAATTGTTGTGCTGTACGATTAAGGAGGATATTTACTACTATAATTCTGAAATTTACTTCCATTGTTCATATAGGATGTCGTCCAGAGTTGTATCTTCCATTCGACGATGACTTCAGCGACAAGGCCGGTGGAAACTGGGTAGATAACCGAGGCTGTTACACCCGGCCTGTGGCTGGTGCCAATGGAGGTCGGGCTGCATACTTCAACGGTAACTGTGAGGTCATAGTACCACGCTTCACCGCCCACGATTTCGGATCCCGTGTCGTTATCAGACTGCGATACAAGGAAGACGATGACGATACGCGCACCCGTCCCCAGGCTCTCGTCAGTAACGGTGACTGTTCTAAAGTTCCTTCCATTCTTCTGGCTTTCGATAAAGAAAATGACAGCACACAGGGCATCCTCAGGACTGGAAGAAGGAGTGAATATGTGACACAGGTCGCTCATCAGGTGCGTGAACAACAACAACACAAAATAAGAAAATATCATCGTTGTGACTTAGATCTTCGTTATAAGCAACCCTTTGACTAAGGGCAGTTTGTTCAATGAGTAGCATTACTGTCAATTATTGCTGGAATACATCGCCGCCATATAAGTGAAATACCCTTGAGCACGGAGTAAAACACCAACCAATCAATCAATCAACCAACCAATCAATCAACCAATCAACCAATCAATCAATCGTCGTAAGCCTACTCTGACAAGGCTATTAACGTAATATAGCGATTAACTGGGATAATCAAATAAAAGAAATAATAATTTGTTTTTCAGCGAGGTGTGTGGAAAGAGGTGGAGTACGAGTATGATGGGGATTCCTTCATCTTGAGGTCAAACACTGGCTCAGACGGAATGACAGCTAGAGGTAAGCTAACAACACCATAACATTTCACTTTTCGGCAAGATACTTGGAAGTTCTTTAAGGCTTTGACAAGCCCAAAAAATTCATTAAATAGCCTCATATTTCGTGTAGTATGTAGAAGTGTTAGAGGGGGGCGTCAATATAAACACATTTGTAAATACTACAGATAACAATCTTAAACGTAGCCAAAACTAAAAACGAAGAGAATTTCAACTAAGTCTACAAAGTTTTAGTTCTCTTTATCAGAACCTCATTACGATATTTATTATACCTCGGATCAAATCGTTTTGTTCCCATTGGTCAAAAACACGTCACGTGACATAAAACATGACGTTACAGATTTTGTTGACGCCGTGCAATGATATTAACTTATCTTCGCTTACATGAAGCGTTCTCCAGTAAAATAGACACTTATGATATCTCTACACACTTCTAAGTGTTCTCTTGTAGTCAGATCCGTTTCATAGACAGTTCCCGGTGTATGTCTATAACATTAACACCAAATTGCTATCTGTAAAGTGGAAATTAGTGCCCAAACCCGTAATATTGAAACTGGTGGCTATGATAATACATTGCTCAATGATAGACTCTGTAGAGTATGTTACTGTGGTGATGTGGAAGACGAGTTTCATTTTATTCTCAAGTGTACAGCGTATCGAACAATCAGACAGCAATTCAGTAAGCCATTTATACCATACGTCCATCGATGTTTAAATTTTGTAAACTTCTTTCAGCAGAAAAAGCACGCATGTTGCGGTGCTTAGCAAAATATATATACTTTAAGCCTTAGATATTTGCACCAAAATGATTTATATGTAACATGACTATGTATAGTATGTACCTCGTGTATTATGTTCTCAATGTCCATGTATGTTGTACCAATGGGGTTAATTTTGACGTTACATGTTAACGGAACATATCAACCAAAAAACAATTCAAGCTTAGTTTTGAAGTGAATTATTCATGGAACATACGAACCAAACAAACGTCAAGCTGACTTTTGAAGTTACATATTTATTAAACTGTTATACATATATACCGAATAAAAGACAAGCTGGATTTTAAGTAGCATATGTGTAAAACATATTAATGAATAATGAAACCATAGAATGCACTAATTGAACTTAAATGACAGCTGAAATACAAACCACAGTCAAAGCTGTTCTAAACAGAATGAAACACACCTTCAGCAAGCATTTCAGGTTCTGTTGATTTTCTTTTAAAGGACAAGACCACCCAAAAATCGTGTTTTCTACATAAGTAAACATTTTCTGTCAAATTCAATACAAAAATTCTGATGTTTCTACCCGATCATAACTCTAGTTATCATCCATTAAAGAGGAACACCGAAACCACTTAAATCGTCGAATCCTGTGTACAGCATTCACTGATCTATCATTGCATAGTTCAAAATTGGCTGACCAACCAGAGTGCAGGAAAACTTAGCAGCACAAGATTTGATGAGTCTACTGGTGCTTGTGATCCTCTTTAATGCATGATAACCAGAGTTACGACCAGGTTATGAAAATGGAAATTAATGTATTGTATTACACGCAAAAAGTTTTACTTATTTACAGAATATGGTTTTGGGTGGTCTTCTCCTTTAAATCTCTATGACAAGGTTAAGTCTCGGAATAATGCCCAATAAGAACAGCGTCAATAAAACGTAGGAAATTGTTGGAATGCTCATATATTATCGTTATTTAAAAACCTGTTTGTATTCACTGCTCCACTACGACAACCTTATTCCGCATAAAGTGAACGAGATAAACAGGTTCTCTGTATATATAGACAAATCAAGTTTGTTTTTTTCTTTTTTGGTAATTTAACAGGCAATGTACGTGTTGTGCAATCTGCCCTTCACATCGGTGACGGATCGGGTCTGGCAAACTTCAAAGGCTATATCGACGATGTAAGTTGTTATTGTCTACTCTGTTAATAATTGCTCAAAACCTGTGTAAACAATGGCCTAACGTGTCTTCCTCTCCATTATGAATTTTAAGTAATTTAATTCACAAGAATTGTGTTGTATTTAAGGCGTTTTACAGTCAAAAATGTTCTTTAGCGGGTATATTTAATATTTAAATTCAAATTTGCAGTTATTCCGAAATAGTAGTTGCCTTCAAGCCCCAATTATATAAATCAACATATTAAAATCGCTTTATTATATTAAGTCAATACACGGTATTCCGTGCCATAAAATAACCAACAAGCACATTCTTAAGGATACCATATACCATCCAAGCTATCTAGTACCATATTTTGTTGCTGGATGGGAGTATACACTGTTACTGTCATTACGCGAATAACATGTTTAAACCATTTGTTCTACTTTTCTTTCAGGTGAAAGTTTTCTTATGTAAACCATGACGAGTTTATACATATAAGACAGCAGTAACCGGTCGATGGGAATGGTTACCATAGCTACCTACCACACCCAACATTAAGGATATAAAACATAATCAAAATAGTTGTTATCATGGACTTGCCTGTTTCATATTTAAGATGTGCCTACACTTTAACGTATCTGTGATAAATAACATTTCCGAACGATTTAAACTTGTACGTCATGCATTGTCTCGTTTCCTGACAAAGGTTTTATTATAGTTCTGTCTATATTTAATTATATCTTCCATTAAACATTAAAGAATCCCCGTTTAATGTCTCTAATCTGTATGTGGCTTCCTTTGATGCCATTAAAGAAGCCATCGTGATTTGATCAATGCATTAAGTCACAGCGCTGATTATTTTTTATATCCTATCATTTTAAGCCGCATTTGTAAAGTGAAAACTGTGGAAACGATTATACTCTCGCTTTGTCTCAATTAACCTGTGCTTCATTTGCTACCTTTGTGCCAACGGACGTTTAGTTCAGTGTTATTTAAATTTGTACGATATATGTATTGTTCTAGCCTGAAGATAATTATGTCTGGTTTTTTAATGTCTCTAATTTTATATTACCATAGTCAAATGCCTTGCCAGCTCCTTTGTACTATTTGCCAATTTACAGCATATACATTATGTCACCGTCTTTGATAAATACATTTCTATAGAAATCTTCATGTGGCCATTTCTTTATTAATTAAGCATCTGTTCGAATACGTTGTCGCTATTTCAATAAATCTGGGCCCGTATCAGTCACAACGCCGTCGACGAAAAACGTTATGTTTTGGTGAACATGATACTATTTGAAAGGAGATAATTGCAAACCAACAGTTATATATAGACCTATACCGGTACTTACAATGTCAATACTTACATACGGCGACAAACTGCTGACTCCTTGCTATGCCTACTTACATAGGGCGACAAATTGCTGACCCCTTGCTATGCCTACTTACATATGGCAACAAATTGCGGACTCCTTGCTATGCCTACTTACATACGGCGACAAATTGCGGACTCCTTGCAATGCCTTGGTTACATACGGCGACAAACCGCCTACTCCTTGCTATGCCTACTTACATACGGTGACAAATTGCGGATTCCTTGCTATGCCTTACATAGGGCGACAAATTGCGGACTCCTTGCTATGCCTTACATAGGGCGACAAATTGCGGACTCCTTGCTATGCCTTACATACAACGACAAATTTCTGACTCCTTGCTATGTCTTCCTTATAGACGGCGACAAATTGCTAACTCTTTGTTATGCCTCACTTACATAGGGTTACAAATTGCTGACTCGTTGCTATGCCTTACTCACATACGGCGACAAAATGTGGACTCCTTGCTATGCCTACTTACATACGGTGAGAAATTGCTGACTCGTTGCAATGCCTCACTTATCTACGGCGACAAATCGCTGACTCCTTCCTATGCTTGGTTACATACGGCGACAAATTGCGGACTCCTTGTTATGTATTACTTACATACGGCGGACTACCATCACCGTGTTAGTCAATGGAGACTCAGTAGTCCGACACGTCAACCAAGCAGACACTGGGTGATGGTACTTGTTCATCTGATTAGTGTGCTGATGTTAAATATCATTCCCATATATACTAAGGATATTCTTTTGGAGTGGGCGTGCATTAAACACTTTTTCATAGGAACAATGCCTCTGTACTAGACATTACACTGAAATCTCTTAACAGATAATGTAAGCGAACATAGTTCTCAAACTTACAATCTTTTGGGAGATACCTTCATAATCACAGAGCAAACACAGCAATTCCGCATGTTTTTTTGTATCTATAATGCTTGTTTGTCTGCTTTGGGGATAATGATAATACATGTTTAAAAAAAAGAACAGAACAAATATGAAATAAATTCAGTTGTGAACCATTAAATACTAGACCATCGTTTTCACATTTACAAATTATTCTGAATGCGTTACTCATAATTAAGTTGACCTGATTTCACAATTTAACCAGAACATAGTTCAAAGCTATTTAATAATGAAAGAAAGACGATAAAATGGAGGTGGGAGGGGCGGGGGGCATTTGTTAATCAACTGACACTGTTTTGCAGTACTCAGTAGTAATGATTTTAGCCCCAAATTAATATATACCTGTGCATTCATCTGATATCCTGTCAATGGGTTAATCTACTCAAATTAAATAAATTTTAAATAGCAATAGCTATTTGAGAGTACTCTAAACTTTACATACTCTTGTTGTGTAATACTTCGGGAAAAAATTAACGCGTTTTTAACGCGTTTACATCCAAATACAAAATGAAATTCATCACCTATATAACATTTTCAGGACAAATTTGACAAAATCTGAACTCGCATGAATTAGACGAATACCTCTCCAATTAAACCGGCAAATAATGATTCGATATACAAAATTAATAGGTATATTTCAAATACAAATTCTGTTTAAATTAATCTGCGTGACAAAACGAGGACGCCAAATTGTAATCGACACTTCATCACATAACTCAATGAATACATATTTGCCCATCTTCCCGAGGCAAGGCGGAAAAGAAGATCGTCGCATTAAGCCTCTCTCCCTTTCTTACCTTGCCTCCAAA
>JAVFBX010225267.1:0-11125 GCA_034783855.1 Mopalia kennerleyi | reverse complement strand
TTATGACACTTAGCGGCGCATATGTGCACAAGCAACGCTTAGTGTAAGAATTCTAATTTATTACACTCAGCGTTGCAGTTGCAACGCTTAGTGTAACATTATTACACTAAGCGTTGCAATCGCAACGCTTTGTGTAATAATTATTACACTAAGCGTTTTTATTACACTAAGCGGCGTTACAGTGCCTCCTTGTGGATTTGTTTGTCTATATCCCACCTTGGAAAGTCTTATAAAAATGTAAAATAAAAACTTTCAGAAAACATTAAAAAAAATCTAAGACCAACTTATAAAAAATGAGGTACCGTTTACTAGATCTCATTGGGCTCTTTACAATGGTATAACTTTAAAGTTTCTAACATGAAAAGTTTTCTAGAAATACGTCTTGGAAAATTTAGAGTCTGCTTAAAATTGAAGTGCCAGAAATAGGCATTAAAGTTTTGCGACTTGAATATATGATCATGGACAAACTAAGTTATAGGCTCCAATTTAACTGTTTGTAATTAGAATTTCGAATTATTTATTGCACCAATATATAGTTGGAATACTTAGCTTTTAATCCAAGCGATAAAAAAATTGGATCATTTTGCGCACAAGGGGTCCAGCAAGACCTTAAATAGCTTAACGAACGACACGAGTGTGCGTTTGTGTGTGCGTGTGTGTAGTATGCTGGCGTCGATAATACCGAAACTGGGTTAAGCGCAGGAATCCCGTGTTCTATCACATGGTATCCGTACGCGTGTATTCGTGGTCCCAACCCGCCGTCACTTGCAAGTGCGTGCTGTCTACTTTTTATTTTTATTTATTTATTCATCCGATGTTAGATCAACAGGATTCAATCCCAATTACAGATCATTGGCCAGCATTATTGTGGGAGGAAAACCGGGTAGTAAATTAACCCAGAAAACCCACGACCTTCCGCTGGCTGCTTGCATACCAACCCACATACGGACCGCGGGAATCGAACCCGCGACCCCAGAGGTGAGGGGGATATGTGGGCCACAAGCATACACTCACTAGAGCGTACACTCTAGACCACTCCGCCACCAATATCCGTGTATTCCAACAAATAATTCAAATTAAAAAAATGTAAAGTGTTTTGATAATATGTTTGAAAGGTAATTTTCCTCCAGTGCTACGTAAAGACAGCATTGCACCCCTCTAAGCAAGCTGCCTTTAGCCAGAGAACTTGGTTTATTTGGACAGTCTTAGGTTACCATATAATTCAAGTCTCTTGACTACATGACGATTATTGTACAGAGGATAGTTAATGGTACTGGTCATATATCATCAATTTGTGTTAACGTCTTAATTCATACGGGTTAGCGTATGTGCACATTGTCTAATTTTGTTTCATTCGCTTATTATTTGAAACTTTACATGTACCGCTCTATCCACCACTGTATAGTATATTGTCGGATATATACAGATAATACGACCATCATCCCTGTTTGTTTTGGAAATACAGTTGTCTTTTAAATAGGCCTTCTTGTTCTCAATTGTGTTGCTCTGTTTGTTTGTGTGACATTTAAGGCAGCAGACGGTTCACTAACTTTGCGGGAGAAGACACCTACTCAGACAGTCAAAAAAGATACCCCCTCCCCCAGCTGAAACTACTACAATAATATTACATGTACAGTGCTAGACGCCAGGCATATCGACTCTTCTGGTGGAACAGATCCATTCCACTATGTCCACAGGCTTTGGAGCAACAGGAAGCTACCTCCTATCGCTTAGGTACCAAAATGGCATCTCGGATAAGGTGTTCGTCAATAAATACAATGTTTCGCTGTGACTAGTCATTCTTTATAGTCTTAATTTCCGGTTGGTTGTCACAGAATACACGGAATAGACATAACAGTTTTAAAAAAATACAGATTCCAATCAGCATTTCGATTTTTGTCATTTTACAAAGGGACGTAGCCATGTCGTTACATCACAATTCGATAAAACTTGTGGTGATATATTGTTGACTACGGAGAGAAGCCCCAGTAATTCCTGAAAATAGGAGAGATCACATGACATGTATTGCTCGACAGTGAAAGCATTACCAAACCATTGTTCTGTTGAAGGAATAAAGCTAAGCGTGTTATAAGTATCTGCAAGCGTCTGTCTTTTTCATCAACATTTTATCAGCCGATGTTTCGCTTAATAAATACCGGCATTTGTACATATTCATCCAATTAAATGATCCAATCATTGAAATAGTCCATGCACTGCTGAGAGAATATAATTAATTCAATAATAATGCAGCAAAACATGAAACATTACTCATTTGTTAGGTTATCAAATATTTGGAGGTTACTCAATTACTGGACACAAATTATCCATTGTATGCAAAACAATTTTTATATCAGTCAGTGTGAAATTGCCACTGTTTTCACCTAACGTCCAACATTGTCTGTTGTTTTTTTGTTCAATGTGTATGAACATAAAATATTTCACTTTTCATCACGAAATACGAACTTAGGTGGCACTATCGGTTCCAATTTGAAAATAGACTGAGTCCCCATTTGTTCTTCAAGTAGAAATAGTGTTAGAGAGTTCATTGGCGTTGGAATCTTGATGTCTCGCCGTATCTTTTGAAAAGAAACAGCATTGATCTACAGTTGAATGACATCATATCAAAATCCTAGCTACTGAGTTTGAGCGCTTCTTATCGTGTAATTGCCCTACAGTGGAATCTCATGTAGCAGGATGCATTGTGGGAGACGGGGTCCAGGCTAGGAATATGGCGGCATGATATTGATAACATGTACTTTGACCGCGATGTTTCACTTTTATAAAAGTGGCTGCTGGACTAAATTACAGCGTTCAGATTATACAAAAAGTATTGGACAGTAGTTTATTGAACACATAAAAGTCGGTAAGTGTAAAAACTTACAATTACACGGTTAGGGGCGCTCAAACCATGTATCTCTAGATAAGGCTACATGAGATGATAGACGATCCGAGACAGAACTCTACATCTAATTATAATCCGAATGTACTTATTCAGGAGGAATTTATCTAGCGACGACTGAGCAATTTACTCTTGTTTATGACCAAGCGGGCTGTACGTAAGCCATGGCGGTAAGACGTACGGCTTCCGGTTTTAATCAAATGATAACATAAGGGTTTGGTTAGGTATTTTACTGATTTTCAGCAGTTCATTTCAAGGCATTGTTTCTTATATATGTGTATATGCGTAACTACAAGACAATTTAACATCGTAAAACTGATCACTATAGTTTCCATTAACAGGCATGTTTGTTATTCTGCAATGACAACTCTAATCGGATTTGGCCATGCTCTTTGTTCCGTTCAGGAAATCAAAACATTGCATGCTTGTTTTTTGTGCGGCCTGCCCACTACCCATTAGGAGAGAAGTTTGCCGTTTCAAATTGAGTTCTCTTTGAGATATTTGGCGCCAAGGGTGCTTTTGGTGGGAATTATTTGAGATATTTAAAAAGGAAAAGAAATAACGTTGGATGTGGACTTAAAACAACAATCAATCAATCCATCAATCAATCGGACCGTCTAGCTGTAGTAGGGTATATCATAAACCAAGTAAACTGCAATGCATTTAGATGTATTTTTTGCTATATGCACAGTTCAGTTCAGTTGCTCATTTGCATAACCAAAAGTTATTGTATAAGGTCCCGTCTTTCTTTGTGAACAACTGATGTGAAAAGGCAGTGGCCTATAGAGGTTTAACCCTACTACGACCTGGCGCGAATAGAACTCCGATACGGAGTCTGTATGCGCCATTAGTAAATAAATAATAAAAATAGAGAGCAAAATACGCCCTATGTTAGGTCAAAGTGGAAGAACGGACTTCAGCGACGAGAACCGATCTCTTTAATACGGTCGTCCTGTACCTCTGCTTGCAAATGAATGAGCTTTAGAAATCCCAATCTAGGTTCATTAGACTTACTTTTTCTGCTTGGTTACCAACAGATAATGGAAAGTTAATAAGATGGCCGCCAAAATATACCCTATTTTTAACAATGTGAGCCCCGTACAGAAAATCCGGTAATATAGTTTATAAGTTAGATATGTTTGGTGGTAATAGTCTTGTGTAATACTACACACAAAACTAGAATTCAAGGTGGAGATCGCTCTCTTACATTGGTAGGCCCACATCAAAATGGACCAGAATACTTGGGAATTACTATATCCATCTGGCCAATCGATCATCAATGAATACCATCTCATAGCAAGATGCCGAGTTAAGCCTTTGTTCAAAAAGCATCTTATCAAATCAATTCAAATATGTTATTGTTAACCATTGTGACAGTTTTAGATAATCAAGCAAGACTTTTTTGTTGGCATTGTACAAGTGTGCCAGATACTTAGAAGCAATAACATGTTTAATGGAGGCGCCAGTGTTCGTGACTTATGTGGAGAAGTCACTGATCTCGACGACAAGTGTAGACACCGATATCCCATTAACTGTTGGCATCACAATTATACAGGCGAAATTCCACTGTCTATATAGCTAATAGAGACACACACAAGAGGATCGCGATGGGTTAACTGATGTATTTAGCGACTGGCCAATCGATCATCAAATATTGTCTCATAAGCCAACAGTGTATCATTATTTTACACCCATTGCTTATAAATTTAAATTATGTACTCACATCAACAGCCTCTCCCTTGCGAACGCAAACCTGGGGGTACTGTGTAAAGAAGATGAGATTTTGCGTTTAATATTTTGTACTATTTGGTAGAGATAATTGATATCTTTTCGAATTATAAACGTGTCCATAACTTCGAATATATAAATTAGTATTTTGTAAATTGTCAAGAGTTGACAGCGGTTCTTCCAATAACAGATCTAAGAATAGGCTATGACAATATATGTCATTTATTGCCAAAAGTTAGCCAGATTAATATGTTACTGATTTTGGCTCACCGAGGAATTCACGGTTTTGGTGTTGCAGACCTTTCTAAAGAAACGCTTTAGTGACAACGTATTTGCTGTAAAAGGTTATAGTAATGTAAGGTGAGATAGAAAAGAACAGAATTTGGCGACAGGGTGTTTGCTATATATTTTAGAAACAATCAACGTATCTAGAATTCAATACTATTAAGTGTCATTGGATTTGGTAGGGCTGTTATCAGTCTAATTAAAATCAGATCTCAAAAACGCTCCCCATGTTTTGTTTGTCGCTATATTAAGCTATAACGCAGTCACCCCACCTACAGCAATTTTGCGATATTTCTAATTTATGACTCTAATTTTGACACAGACAGTATCAGTGTAATTCAAATCCGAACGAAATAAACGTTTATACATTATTTCCCTTTTTTTACACGTATTATTAAACATAGCATAGATTTACTTTTAGATGCATTTAAGGATACCAGTCGTTGTTCAGTCAACGACTGCACTATGATGGTTGTGTTCAATTGAGTTATAGCCAGCGGCATTTAGCAAATCATTCGATAGCATAAAAAGACGTGTTGCGTCAGCAAATAGATGTACGGTTTGTTTAATTCTACATGGGATATCGTTTATGTACATTGCCAATGGAAGAAAGCCTAGGACACACCTGCGGATATTGAATCGACATCTTATTTCAAACAAATGTAGGGTGATTTTTGGATGCCCTTGCGGTTATACAATTATTGTGAAATATTTTGTGAAATCCTTGTTTAAGTAGAGCAATTGAACAGCGGTACAGCGTCAAGGTGAAATTACGTTTTGAACAAAATAAATTGAATTCTGGATAGACCATTTCTCGTCTAGTTCCATAAGTCATCCCTGCTTTGAAAGGACATATAACTATCGCATTACAAAGATTTGATTAGTTACCCACGTATGACATTTTGTCAGAAACAATAGTACAGATAGCCTCTAACTAGTCTACCAAAGTGTCTTCGTGCGTATTCCAATCAATTTATTAAGTAATGTCCCAATTGGCCATGGTTTAGCTCCAAAGAGTTCTCGTGTGTATGGTTGGCTTCGGCATATTAGATGGAATTATGGCATACACGGGACAGATGTCACAGAACAAATAACGAAGCGCCATCATCAGTAACCAGTAACTGGTGATTACATGCAGTTGGCGCCAAAACAATGTTGGAAGCTGGCTGAGTATAACCCAAGATTAATACAAAGGTAGTATTAATGTTATTTAGCTGCTAATTATTTTAATTTATCAAATCTTCATTTAAGTCACCGGGAATATTAATGATGTTACAGTTTTCGACATTAACAATTACATTGGAAGAAGTATCTTTAATCGGACAGAATCTGTCCGTACACTGGTGTTCCTGCAAGAGGGAAACACAAGAAACAGTGGTAGTTTGTTTGGGTGCTGTGCTCAAGCTTGGGACACCGCAATAACGACAAACGTGGAGAAATAGCAACACAAGACACCGCCCCGATCAAGACCACACCAGGTAGGAAGGAGTTAGGAATCCTGTTATGTACATGTTATTATTTATTAAATTTGGCGAAAGGTGAATTTCTCTAACTGTGATGTTAACAAAATATTGGATTTTTACTTCAAGATATGATTAACTGATTAGTTACATGAAACTATAAACTACTACTTTGGATTCAGCCCCATTCAATTGAATGATGTGCGTCACAACATTAGAAAGGGTTTTCCTCCTCTCTTTATTTTGCTTCATTGGAGTATTCAAAGCAAAACCATAACTTTTTGAAAAATTTGGCTGTTCGACACAAAGGTAAAAATAATTAGCGAAAGAACATTTAAAAAACAACTGGAATACGCACAGATATATACACGAACGGTTTACAACAAAAACATACATACAGGATATGCATTGAAACAAATACACATATCAGTTTTACAAATTGGAGGAACACAATTGTAGGCCTACAAATGTACATAATTGACTTCTTGTACAGAATCCCCACACTATCTTACATGCTAATACATGGCTTCACAACAGATTACTGAGCTACATATATATCTAAAGACACAATGGTTAGACAATCAAACGTTTTTACACATCACCGAATTGTACAACAGGGATTTTAAACAAAAGGCAAATCTCTTAAAGTATGTGTTCAATATTACAGCTTATGACAATACACGGGTTAACAGTTCCGATAATAAACTCCGCCTACCTTCGTTTGGAACGCAAACCACACCATATATGGTAAACTCTTTGCCATGTATGGTCAATTGGGTTAAGCTGAAAGCGAGACAACTTCCGTTTGAAACGCAACCAACACCATATATGACAAACTGTAAGCCCATGTATGAGAGATGTAACATACCGCAGCTTGTCCAATGTTCGCAAAGGTTTACGGTTGTGATGATAAAGTTTGTGTAAATAAAAATTGGTTAAGCGAGACCTGTGCTGTACTGAGAGGACGGCAAGTTCGTTCATTTGTTATGACATTTACACAAAAAATTACTTCCGCTGGGGATGATCTAATATTTCTTGTTATACTTTTTAATACTTGAAAACGATCTCTGGAATGAGATAGAAAAGAAGTGTCCCATAAACTAAGAAGTTTTTATCCATACCAATGCTTTCCATCTTACATCTGATATTTATCACACGTAAACTAGTATCATCCACGAAGTGCCTTTTTATCCAAGAAGTTTATGCCCATTTCTCTTTGTCAAAATCTATACTACCCATCTGATTTAACATCAACGCATACATAAACAGGCGAAAGAACAAGTCATAATGGGCTTCATAAATCTGTCCTTGTCTCGTCGTACATAGGCCGTCTCGCGTAATCAGCTGATCGTTAATGTAAGTTCCCACAATGTGTATAGATAAAACTTATATTGAAAGAATTATTCATGAAAAAGCCTTCGTTATGCTTGTTTTTGCCGTATTTTTTATTTATTTAGAATTACATTGATCAAGGCTCCAAAATAAACTTTTTCTGAAAATGTAAGGTTTACCGGCATAATTACATAGGGATATTTACATTGAACTTGTGTAATTTATGTAAGCAATCACATAAACGATGGCAGAATGTAATATCGTTGATAAAGTGCATCAGTGTCGCGAATTCCCAGTTCTAAAACTGACGAGTTACAGCCAAACACACATTTACTACACAAGTAGTGTAATTCTTAACATACGAGCTTCAAGTTTCATCATGCAGCAAACATGAAGTTCTCTGTGATCTGAATAACACTACTTGTGTAGTATACCAGACGTATCAGTGGAACAACAGGTGTTTCGATCACAACGTTATTTATTTGCAAATTAAGAATATTTCGTGTCACAGACGAACAAGTTTATGTCTCGCATTCCCCTGAATCAACATTCACACAAAGGCAATAATGATCTGTATGTATCATGCTGCAATAATGTTGTTTTCATTTTGGTTACATTTTTAATTATAAAACATTTAAATATACCAATAAGTAGAGACACAAATTAATAGGGAATTCATAACTATGTTTTATTGCGCTTTAACGTCGTATACAGATATTTTTCTCTAATATGATTAAAGACTGCCCACTCTGCTGTTATATAATTTTGTGGAAAACTCCGACACGTTGCGTTATACAGGTATCATAATTATACCAAACAATTGTCAATTAAGTTTTGAGTTGCAGCTCTTGGCATCCCTCCCACGGTTGGTTCTGGTGTCTAGGCTAACATAGCCGGAAAGGTTTAGTTGTCCGTACTTTCGATGTCAGCTATAAATGCAATGTTGACGACTTCCATTGAGTTATTTTTAATCGGATCAAGCGCTCATACATTTACAATAAAACCAGACACGCAATCACCTGGTCAAGCTGTCATTTTTGACATTTACTGCAGGAAGAAACTCCCGGGGATATAACAATTAAATGTAGCCATCAGGAAGTGTATTAAAGTATGGGTGCGTGTGTCACGCGAGGCCTGCACAGGTGTAAGGAATTTTACAAGCGTAAATAGTCAACTACTACTTGGCTAATGGTCAACATAGAAGCATCGTGTAAATAGTGAACTTTTTTTTCTTGAATTGGACCCGTTGAAAAAAACTGCTAATCCACATTCACTTTCAGGAATTTGTTTTTCATAAAAGTATTCTGATTTCAATAGAACGATGCTTAACAACATGAGAACAAAATGATCGTTGTACAAATAGTCACGAACAAAAGTCTCTACGGTTACAAGGGCCGAAATAAATTGAAGGTCAACATAATTAAGATGGCATTCGCTCTTTTCTTTCTTGACACGAGAATAAGTCAGCGCTTGAGATCTAAAGTTACAAGCTATTCTGAGTCCAGCCTTACATCATTGTTTACCAAGAACACACCAAGGCCTAGTGAGAACGGTAGATCAAATGAAAACTTGTCTGGCTTCCTTTCAATACAATCACAAGTATATTGACTTAGCGATGTTGATTTATTCATTTGATCGTGTTGTTAAATGAAATACAAATTATCGAATATAATATATATTGTTCACGAAGGAATGTCCAATTGACATAAAGTACTTAACTAAACGGAGTGTGTGCCCGATGTATTCTTATTATTGGCCCAGGGATTGTCCAATGAGAAGCTTATTAGAATTGTAGTCATCAACTCTGTTCCTCGGCCTATGATTTCTAATTCGTGCACTGTGATAACTTGTAGTTTGAATAATGGTATTCACTACATGCCGCAAGACCCATCGTGTTTATGCAAAATAAATTATAAGATGTTTGAAAAAACGTCGGTACGTTGATTGATAAGGAAAGTTAAAAAGCCATATAACACCTTTTTTCTATGTTTGTGTGACTGTTTTACATTCAGAATATTTAAAAACTGGGTATTTCCTGTGAAAACTCATTCGTTTAAATTAACAAGCTTGGAAAATACACATTTTTGATTCCCCAGACTCCCGTTACAATCCCCAATCCCCAATAATTCCCAACTTTATAGATGTGTAATACACGCTACTCTGATATACCCGGGTAATTGAGATGCCTCAGAAGCCAGAGGGCATCTTTGCAATACATTCATTATCAGAACACACTTTCGAGTTGTAGAGAGCATCATTTTGTTATAACCGATTTGCAGTAAGCAACGTAAGACGTGTTTTGAGTTCAATAATATAATAATAGTAGGCCTATAAAATTGTTATAGCACTCGTCCTTTTTCTTAAGTATCTGAGTTCAATATTTTTGGTATATTGTGTATATAAAATCAGAATATGTCTAATTCACATTTTGAACAAGGTTAATCTAATGCAGTGTAAATCAAGGTATTAAATTACGATACCACTATGCAACACGCATGGCAACTTTCAGTATCCAGGAAAAAATATTTATTGTTGGATTTAAGCTGTAAGCTTCGCCAACGAATGTGAGAGTCAGCTAGCAAAAATGGAATTAGTATATATCCATGCGTGGCATCAAAGTCGTAATCGAGCTTGTTAAATTACATTTTTTCGCTGAAGAAAATTCTACAAGAAATATAAATGCATACAGATGTGGATCCCAATTGTTACTGATACGCAGATAGATTAGTCGGAACAAGACGAAATGCCGGTATGCTTTACCTGTAGCGGTCGAGATTCGCATAGTGATTCGGGATTATTACATACAATTATCTGTAATAATAATAATAACGTTAGATTCTGGAAAGATATTTAACAAGGCCTACAGGTAAACTGTGAGTCATATTGAGGTGTATTAAATCGAACGTGGAATCAATTGCGGAAAGACATGATACATACCACACCTGCTTGAAAACGAAAGTCATTTTTGGATAATCTTGAATTACACTCTCCACATAAATGACTAAGCGATCAACTGTCATGTTGAATTAACACATTTTCGCAATTGACACTACGTTTGATTCAGTAGTACATTAACGAAGGCTCCAGACGGAGTGGTTATCATTTTGTGACAGGCCTGCCAACCTCAATAATGACTGAACCACTCCACTGTCTATAATTGCTAATCAACAATAAGTCTATAGAGGGAATGTGTTTTAGATTTTCCAGCCAAGCTATCGTCATTGGCCTATTTGTAAATATTCTTCATACGAAAATAGCCCCGTGGGGGAGCGGGTTGGCCAGTCCTCAGAATACTCCCTCGGCTTCCTCGGTCGATTGTAAGAGGCGAGAAAAGAGGGCGGGAGCTTTCTGTTACCCTGGTGTTCTAAGAGCTAAAGGGAAACAGGAAGCTGATCTGTTTGTACGTTTTATTTTTGTCTCC
>JAVFBX010225256.1:0-11126 GCA_034783855.1 Mopalia kennerleyi | reverse complement strand
AATATAGTTGTATTTTGCTCGTATGTAACGTAGTTATGCCGTAAATATAGAGAACGTATTTTGGAACGTAGAACGTAGGGTCAGAACGTGTTTTAGGTAGTGCCCTCTATATCTTAGGGCTATAGGGGGCCTAATCTATATAACGTCTTAGCCCTAAAGGACGCCTTAACTTCCCATATTCTTTTGGCAATGTTATATTTTAGCCTGTTAGGTAGTTGCTACGTTCCTTGATACAATTTAGAGCATGTCTTTATGGCGTTTATATATATTACCTAACATATAACATGGCCAAAAGAATGGGGAAAGTAAGAGGTCATTTAGAGCTAATAACGTCTTACATGTAAGTAAGTATACTCTTTAATAGGCCTATCCTTATTTTCCTGAAGCGGTTAACTTGTTTGGGCACTGGGCAGAGGTGCCCAAATCTCGACTGAAAAAGCATTAGCGATTTGCATAGCTCCCGATGAGGAGGTACAAATGAAAAGAGCTGCAAATCTAAGCTACATGTTCTGTGGCATGATGCAGCAAATTAGGGTCTAATTTAGCCTTTAATGACATCTTACATTCCCCATTTTCTTGTGGCCATTTTAAATGTCCGGTAATACATATAAACATTATAAAGATGTGCCTTAAATTTTATGAAGGAACTTAGCAACTGCACTGTAGGCCTACTGCCTTCGATCCAGTTGTAAAATAAATCTTTCTAGGCAGCTACCAGCCTTTAAATCATATCTATAGGTGCTTGATGCCCTGGTATCATAAAGTTTCGGTAACCAACCATTTATGATATTTGGTCGTCGCTATTTCACATCAACAAGTCTTCACAGTCCAGCTAAACCGCTTTCCATTTCAAACACCTCACCATTTTCCACTGTTAAATAATGTGCATGCGCATCATACTGTTAAGGATTTTTTTTTATGACCGGATTGAAGGCAGTGCAGTAGCTATGTTTCTTGGTCAAATTTAGGGCATACCTTTATGGCGTTGATACCAGACATATATATGTTCGCCAGAAAATGGTAGAAGGAAAGACGTAATTTAAATTAAGGCTAGGCTAGATCCAGGTATCGCCAATGCTAGCTCAATGTATAGGGCTGATTCCTCTGCCTTAACCCTAGGTTTGGCCTACATTATTGTATCTCAACCCATGGCGGAGGTTAGAAATTGATCCGCTGCTATCGCCCGTCTCTCAACACAAAACATGATCTGATTTCTCTCTGACACACTCCTATTATCTTTCCTTACATTTAAATAAAATTTTATTTTCTCACCTGAGTTGACATGTTTAAGTTAAGGACACCCAGTCACACCCTTTCGGTTATGTCAATATGACCTACATATATCTCTTCAGTTTGTAAGGCACCATCAAGTCCATGTCAAGTAGCCTTTATTTTCTTTCCATTGTGTATGACCGGCTGTCAGGGAGCCTCATTTTGACCAAATCTCTTTCTCCTTCCAGATATAGACGACAGAAGATGAAGGCTTTAATTTTGGTTGGCGGTTATGGCACAAGGTTACGACCTTTGACCTTGAGTTTTCCCAAACCACTGGTGGAATTTGGTAACAAACCTATGTTATTACATCAAGTGGAAGCTTTAGTGCAGGTCTGTTTCGTATCAAGCTTTTTTCGGGGTTTTCAGAAAAAGCTTAATTTTCATTTTGACTACTTTCATCATTAATTACATTTTACAACTTTATATCAAAATCAAAGTAAGCTCATATCAAATTGTATATAGAAACGGTAACAATTAGCTGAAATTCAGTTGGGTATGAAATTGATACACTCCAATAGGCGGTATGCGCTTTTAATACACTGATGGAATAGTCCCTGTTCTAGAATAGAGCCGTTAAATATATCCCTTTTTTGACAAACTTAATATACCTGCTTCCTCTGAAATCCTTACAAAAATTTAAAAGCTACGTACAACAAACCCAATACGTTATATACAGGTATTATAATGTATTTTGAATTGGCACTGGATTTAGAATTTTTGGACTAGAAATAAATAAGAAATGTTTGTAATTGTAGGCTGGAGTGAAACACATTATATTAGCTGTGAGTTATAGGGCTGAGCAGATGGAGCAGGAGTTGAAACACCTGGAAGACAAGGTAGGATAACTCCATTCTTGAGCTAAATCTCAAAATCATTGAATAATCTGTGGCTCCGACAATTGCAGGGGTGTTTTTTTTTAAGGTTTCCTCCCAGTTTTCCATCGTAATTTGGCAAGGAACAGCGTGTAGAGGACAATCCGTGTCATATAAGTGAAATACCCTTAAGCACGACGTTAAACCCCAATCAATCAATCAATCAATCAAATTGAATAATCTGTATTCTAAGTTTGGCAGTGTAAAACAGAGATTATTGGTTTCAAAGCACTATTCTTTGGAGAAAATCAGTGACCAGAAGTTAAAAATTGTATATTTCTTTTGCCCAATAATATATAATATTGATGTATTGAGGGAAAAATTTGTTGAATCCACTGCAATTGAGTTTCACATGTCTGAACCTGCAATGTATAAATTAATGAGGGCCCACTTTAACTTTTAATCAATCCAAATTGATTAGGTTATCTGTTGAAGGTAAATTAATGAAGGTATGATTTTCCCCTGTCAACAGTTGGCTTACTGCACTCCTCTCTTTTTGAAGCTACGCTTATTGATTTAAATTTTTATCAGATAGTTTAATCAGCCTTTAACTCCCCTGCACATGTTTGTCCAGTTGTGTTTGGTTTGATTGATCACTGAAGGGGGGTTTATTTGTCTATGACTATTGAGTTTGTGTTATGTATTGTTTCAGCTTGGAATCATCATTACTATATCTCAAGAGACAGAACCTTTGGGCACAGGTAAGAGACCTCTCTTCACTTAACATGCTTTTTATTTCACAGGCAACAACACCTGAACTAAAATAAAGTGTAGGCTAAAAATTTGATTTAGAGTCTCATATCGGTTACAATACGTAACAATATTATACCTACCTTCAATTTCTCCCAAATCTTTGCATGTGTTCGTTGTGGTAAGTTGCTGAAATACTGCTGAACGTGGTGTAAAACACTAATCAATCAATCAATCAATCAATCAATCAGTGCGGTCAATATTTTGTGAGATATACCTGCAATAATATATTGCCCGGCAACAGTTTTTAGTTACTTCCCTTGGTAATACTCTCCACAGAATTTGGGAAATTCAGTATAATATAAGAAAGAATGCTGGGGCTTTGTGCCAAATAGCAGTTGATTGACTGGTCAGTCACCCACTGTGACTGGATGGGGTATCAGACAAGCATCCTGTAACTGGGTGGGATATCAGGCTAGGTGTCCGTACATCCTGTAACAGGGTGGGGTATCAGGCTAGCAGTCAGTGCATCCTGTGACTGGGTGGGGTATCAGGCTAGGTGTCAGTACATCCTGTAACAGGGTGGGGTATCAGGCTAGCAGTCAGTGCATCCTGTGACTGGGTGGGGTATCAGGTTAGGTGTCAGTACATCCTGTAACTGGGTGGGGTATCAGGTTAGGTGTCAGTACATCCTGTAACTGGGTGGGATATCAGGCTAGCAGTCAGTACATCCTGTAACTGGGTGGGGTATCAGGCTAGCAGTCAGTACATCCTGTAACTGGGTGGGGTATCAGGCTTGATGTCAGTACATCCTGTAACTGGGTGGGGTATCAGGCTTGGTGTCAGTACATCTTGTGACTGGGTGGGATATAAGGCTGTGTCAGCACATCCTGTGACTGGGTGGGGTATCAGGCCAGGTGTCAATACATTCTGTGACTGAGTGGTCATCAGGCTAGCAGTCAGTGTATCTTGTGACTGGGTGGTTATCAGGCTAGGTGTCAGTACATCCTGTGACTGGGTGGTTATCAGGCTAGGTGTCAGTACATCCTGTGACTGGGTGGGTATCAGGCCAGGTGTAAGTGCATCCTGTGACTGGGTGGTTATCAGGTTAGCAGCCAGTGTATCTTGTGACTGGGTGGTTATCAGGCTAGGTGTCAGTGCATCCTGTGACTTGGTGGGTATCAGGCCAGGTGTCAGTACATCCTGTGACTAGGTGAGGTATCAGATTCATTGTCAATACATCCTGTGACTGGGTGGGGTATCCGGCTAGGTATCAGTATATCCTGTATCTGGGTGGGGTATTAGGCTGGATATTAAACATGTAATTTGAGGACAACTCTGAAAATCTTGTCACATTTTGAAGGAATTAACGTATCAAGATTCATTATGTTTCCACAGCTGGACCACTTGCTTTAGCCAGAGAACATCTGCTCAAAGATGATAGTCCATTCTTCGTATTAAACAGTGATATAATCTGTGATTTTCCGTTCTCTGATATGATCGAGTTTCACAAGCATCATGGGAAGGAAGGCACTCTTGTGGTTAGTAGTTCACATTCTGTACATGTCACATAATGTTGTGTTACTATATCTTAACTGTTCAAGGTTTCTATATAGTTTTGCTAGTCAAAATCTTATTCATCAGACTAGTTCATCTTTACTATCTGGTGATAACAGCTACTCTTACTAATCAGCGACTATTTGAAGAAGAGACATTTTGATTGGATGTCCAGAATAGGGTTTGCTTTTAAATATCCAATCAAAAGCCTCTATTAGCTGTTTCATAACCTTCAATTAAGCTTTGATTGGCTCCTGACAAAGTTAGTTTTCAGACAGCAAGTTGAATGGTTATGGCCAACAAGAACAAAAAACAGCAATGTGAAGCGCCCAGTATGACATGACCTAGTTGAATTTCTTTACAGTGCGCCCTCTTCTGGTCATCAGCGGCACAAACCACACCTGTTCTCACCTTAAAACAAAATTATGTGTATCTATAGGTAGTTGCTGATCAGTGAGCCTAGCTACATGTAGCTCTCTCTAGGAGGAGCCCTTTGGCTAAGGAAATTTTGTTTGAAGAGTAGCAATGCTGTCTTTGTTTTGCACTGGGGGAAGATAAACTTTCCAACATTAATATGTAAATGCTTCACATCTTGGTTGGGCTAGTGTCAATTATTGTTGGAATACACCGCCGTCATATAAGTAAAATACACTTAAGCATGGCATAACACACCAATCAATCAATCAATCAGTCTCTATGAGGATGAATGAATAGTATAATAAGAATATTTTATTGTTTCCATTTCCCCATAAAAGTCCTCTTATCACCACATAATTTGTTTACAGTATTGTTGTTTTTATTGGCCACTGTGCATAAACGCTGGTTTGGTAGTTGTACTGTTAAATATTACTAAAAAAGAAATACCCCTAAGCACAATGATAAACGTCAATAAAGATTTATTTAAAACTGTGTTTAAATTCCTGCTCCCATTTCTCTCACAGGTGACTAAGGTAGAAGAACCATCTAAGTATGGTGTAGTGATATACCGACCTGAAGACGGAGCCATTGAAAGTTTTGTGGAGAAGCCGCAGGAGTACGTCTCCAATAAAATTAATGCTGGAATGTACATATTTAATACAGACATCTTAAAGAGAATAAAGGTAATTAAATATCTTAGTTATCAAAAGTAATAAATTAATTGATTAGTGCATTGTGCTCTATAGAACCAGTGACCAGCAAATCAGAATCAGGTATTTGATGTGTTAGCATGAGGTGAGAGGATTTATCTTCGTTTACCACTCAATTAAGGGGCCATGGCTTAGTGGTTAGCGAGCGCGCTTGCAGAAGCCAACTTCGATGTATCGTTCACAGGATCAAGTCCGTCTGTCGACCCTCAGGTATATGAGTGTCACACGCTGTGGCTCCGGCAATCGCCGGGGTGGTTTTTACGAGGTTTTTTCCCGGTTTTCCACCATAATTAGGCCAGGAACCTTATTAAGTGGACAATCCGTCGTCATATAAGTGAAATACCCTTGAGTACGACGTTAAACCCCAAACAAACCTAGTGGGCAGTTTATCATTCATGCACTGCCAATGCTGTCGGCTGTGGACAGATATTAAATTATCAAGAGATCATTTTTATAGATCACTTAACTTTAAAATTTGTTTTTAAACAGTTTGTTTGTACACTGCCTCCATTAGTGAAATACATTTTAGAAGGCGTCGTGGAAGTCCAACCAGATTCTATATTCACGGCCTCTTTAAATCTATGAGCGGGAAATTTACTTGAGTAAGAAAGGAGCTTACTGCTGGCACAAGACCTCGTTTAATTTGCCATAAGCCGTAATGTTGACGTTCGACTCCACAACTCCAGCCCAAAATTTCGTTAGGCAAATACCTTAATCCGTCCTTTTTGTAGTTCCCCATAAAAATCGTGACCTGTGATGACCGTTAAAACTTTTAGCTACATATCCTGCAATGTGGTGAGGATTTCCAAGCTACTCCAGAATGTAAACAACCGAATCACGCCTGTCAAATGGTGATAAATACACCAAATCATTTAATGTGACCTAATTTAAACTATAATATCACACTGACCAGAAACTTGCATTCAATTACTTCACATCGATACCAGAAACAAACTTCCAGGTGTAGAACAAATAAAACAAAACACACCATTGTTATTAAGAACTATATCCGAGGCCGGCAAAACAGAAGTTGATAATAGTGGTGTTACGCCTGTTGCTCTCCATGTTAAGGGCCAATATTAAGCCGATGTCTTTATATCCAGTAATTGTCCGGTTAGTAGTTCTAGCATTGTTCTGTTCTTAGCTATTCGCCCAACATCGCAGATTGATAAATCACAATCTAAGTTCGATATTACCATATCGGCAAACATGCCATCTGGTTTCGGGAGGGGCACTCCACTGGCCTTTACTTTGCAATGACAATTAAATTGTCAACACCAAAATATAGCTGGATGCTGCTGAAATAGGGTTATGCCTTGATCAAACCAAAGACCAGTTATATATTAAACTATCTGAAGTTTCCGTGTTTTAAATAAATGTTTACCACTTAAATTATTAGGCGCATTTTGACTCTTACATGCCTAAAGTTTCATGGAGTATGAAACTCCGTTAAATCTGTCCCGTGCTCGGAAAACAAGGCTGTAATTGTAACCATGCCCTCCAGTACAAATAATCAAATGAAACGAATTATCCGCTCAGGCCATACAAATTTTTGAAAAAATTAAGCTCTTGGTCACGTAATCAATATCCATTTATCACCAAATGTAAACTATAATAGCAAACGCTACGTATACCTTGAAACGGTAATTCATTAAACAATATGAAATAAACTTTTACTAAGTAAATAATATACTTCACAATTTCCTCTTGTCATAGATTTATAGCACCCAGAGAGAGACAAGGGCTACAGGGCAGCGATTCCAATGCGGTCTTTCAATTAGAAGTGATTGACATCCTGGATGAAGTTATCAGTACAACGGTTGAAATTTCGATGGGAAGAAAGGTTCGATTACGAGCTCAAGACTCATCAGGTACTGTGCCGTTATGGAATCTCTGAAACCCTGTGTTATAGGCTATGCCCATCTAGATCAGACTGTTTTGGTAACATTCATGGTCAGATCGGTATGGTGTAGACATTTTGGCAGCCATTTTTGTTAAATATGTTTTCGATATTGTTTACACTGGATTTTACATTAGTGAGAAACCGCTATTAACTCAACATACAAATAGCTGTAATTTAAAACTTACCATCTATTTGTTTAAACATTATAGATACGATCGTTGCATTCAAAGCTATAAGTTGTGTTGCGGAGAATGACGAGACCTTCTTTCCTATACTGCGTGCAGGGTGAGTATCTTCTTAGCGGTATTATGACGGCAATTTGCGCTGACCTCTACTCTCCTGGCCATTTTCGTCAAATTTTGCGGATGGTCATTACAACATTTTATGGGGTGGTTTTAGCTGCCGGACTAGGACCCCATATCTTTAATGTTACTGGAATACTTTTCAGAACGAACATTAAACATTAGGTGGTCAAACAGTTTTACGTCAAATGTCTGGTAACTACGGAATGTCCGGACTCTTTCACTAAGCCAGTAAATTAGCAGTTTCCTCTAGCATTGCTAGCGATCGTGGTTCAGTGCTTTATGCATCCAAGAACTGATTCTTCAGTTTTAGGCTTCATAAGTTACAATAGCGCCCACTGGGAGGACGTATCAGCAGAAGCGCATCTTCGCGAACCAAGGTTAAAACATGTGTAATAAATTTGGCACTTTACAAACCTTTTATCGTGATCTAAGAGTACCTAATCTTGGCCCATTTGGGGTTTTCACCTAAATCCTCCATGGTTGAAGCCGATTCAACGACAGTAGGAAACTATACAGCGGCCGAGGGGAAAAAATGACTGAAAACAGTGCTCGAAAGCCAACTTATAAACATGATCAAGAGCAGGTTTTCTGTTTAGTTTAAATAATATCCAAATCCAGTCGTTGTTGTATTTTTTGGCGTCTCATTTTGTAATGATCAAGTACCATTTAGCTTTTCACCAGGCTAGCTGCAGGCCTGCCCTTGGCATGGAGGTAACACGGCGACAGTTTTAATCAAATGCTGGCATCTGAAGAGGTTTGAAAAGAACTATCGTAACAATACACGTGACTGTTGTGCGATAGAGCGTCGTTGATAAGCTGGCTCCCACGATTTTGGGTGTATGCTGCCAATTGAAATCCAGCATTTGAGTCTTGGCCAGAACACAAAAACGCCATGAAATGTTACATGGGATCTCCCTATCCGTCTTATACATATAGAAACCATGTGTTCGGATGATGCAGATGCGGAATAACTCGCTGCTCCTAACGGCATCCCCCGAACAGCGAAAAACTTAAAGTGTTACAGTTCCAGCAATCCTTGAACGGATCACACCGAAAAGACCGTACATTCTTACCAGGTATGACGGAACATATGCTATTGCTTGTGCGGCAAGCGTGAGAGGAGTGCTACTGTTCAGAATCGGAACTCGAACCAAAAAGGCAGAGCGGTCAGTTGACCACTTTCGAATCACAGGGGCTCGGTACCATAGAGGCTTCACCGCTTCCCCGGATACGTCGATGATCGGCTGAATTTGTTTTACTGGGGAATTTTGTTTGCATTCAAAATTCGATAATTTAAGCTGACTAACATCACAATTGTGGGTTAGGATTTGAAGATGAACTTTTTGTCTCCCATTTAACAGGTGGTATTCATTTATTTTATGCGATTATAGTGGACTTGAATTGGTTAATTTCACCACGGTACCAGCTGGGTGGCAACGAGTGTCCTCCCTTCTATTTTCTCTGTATACATAAACGGCCTCCTTTGGTACCGAGTCCCTGGGCTTCGAATGACGTTTTACACTCCGATTTAATAGTTTTCGTGAATCTGTTCATAGTTACATCCATCAGTAATCCAGAGCGATAGCACCCTCAACGGGTTGGAAAGCCCAATACAGAGTGAAAGTCTTGCCATCTAATAACAAACGCAATGGCTGAGATGACTGTTATCTTCTAGTATTACAGTCGGTTAAATTACGATGATCTAAAACCATTAGTTATAATTGAGTGGAAGGTACTACTTTGTCAATTGTTGACAAAATGTAATTTTTTTAAATACCCCCGCAATTATCTTGTGGTATCTTAAAATAGGTGCTGTCCATCCGCCCGTCCCCACTCTACCTCCTGTCATATTCCGAGCTCCATGTATCGAGCTGAAATTTATTTTATTTAACAGCTGACATATTGAGACTGAATGGTTCTGATGCTAATCCAGTAACTTTCTTGGAATTTGTCTGTCCGTCCTTTGCCTTCACTCTACCTCCGGTCATATTCCGAGCTCTATCTAAAACTACTCAATACATCGAGTTCAAAGTTTCATCTAAAAGTGGACCTATTAAAACTGCAAAGTTTGGTTACCCGTCTGTTCTTTACCTCCACTGTACCTGCTGTCCTATTGATGCGTCTCACAAAGTACTGGATGTATCGAGCTCAAAACTTTTTTCATTTAACAGCTGATATATTAGGACTGTGCTCAAGATGCTTATCATGTAACATTCTTGGAAGTTTGTCGGACTGTCCATTCTTGCCTCCACTCTACCTCCTTTACTCGATGTATAGAGTTGAACTTATGTGGTATTATGCACCCTGCTTGATGGGATTTTTATATCCACTAATTCAAATTTCCATTTTCTTGTCTTAAAACTCTGGAAGCATTTCAACTCGACGTAGGCCTACACATATTTCTTAGAGGTGATTTCAATCGGTCTTCATCGTTGCTTTCTGTTACCCAATTTAATGTTATTTATATATGCATGTATTTTGGTCCATTTGTATACTCCTAGGCCGATTCTAGTACAATATAATACTTGGTAGTCAAGTGTAATATTCGTACATTTTTTTACAACGTACAGCCCCGGTACGGGGGTATTACACTAGTGAGCTTGTTTATTTCTTTATGCATTGCTAAACGGGTTGAAGTCTGAAAACTCCCCAGCAGCTTTTGCAAAACCTAATTACTGCTAGTACCGGTCTGGTTTATCCCTTTTTGTTATTACTCGAATATAATTGTCTTTCATTTTTTCAGGTGTGGACATGGTTTGGTTTTATTATAATTACTCGAATACAATTATTTTTTCAGGTGTGGAGATGGTTTGGTTTTCCCTAAAAATGGTGGTTTCCTAACAGAGGGTAAAAAGGTTTACAGTCCATATTTTGAATTCTTCAAGTTAAAGGGTAGCAGTACAGTTAGATTTCAGTGCAGTTTTACAGTTTGTGCTAGCGCCTGCAACGGGGTAAGAAAAGTGTTCAAATTAACCGTACTATCGGATACTAAATCTGTAGCTGTCTTTTACAGAGAATCTTCAATGGGACTAGCCCGTAGACTATCGGGTATAAAAATGAGTCCCACGTTATAGCTCCAGCAATCGCGGGAGTGGTTTTTACGAGGTTTCCTCCCTATTTTCCACACTTAATAAGGCAGTGAAGTGGACAATCTGTCGTATAAATGAATTACCATTTGAGTGCGACGTTAAACCCCAATCTAACTAACGAATCCTTGTAACTGACGGGGCCCCCTCGCTAAGGGCAGTATAAAACTACTGCGTTACTTAGCACTGGAGGAACATTACTTGACCTACAGAGTAAAACACTTTAGTGTGGATATTACTGTTAGATTAACCGTCATCATTTAAATGAAATACCCCTTGGCACGGCGTTAATCAAAATAGGTTAATCAAGA
>JAVFBX010225245.1:0-11127 GCA_034783855.1 Mopalia kennerleyi | reverse complement strand
GGGTTTTGGTATACGATGACTGGTGTCAGGCAGGGTGTCGGTATACTATGACTGGTATCAGACAGAGTATCGGTGTACTATGACTGGTATCAGGCAGGTTATCGGTATACTATGACTGGTATCTGACAGATTGTTATTATATTGTGACTGGTATCAGAAAGGGTGTCATCCGTAACTATGTTCTTATGAGTAGGCCGTTTGTGGACAAACTTGCCTGATCACAAAGACACACAGAGTGCATTTGGCTGAAGTAATCTCGAACATTATATGTAAAATGAAGCCAAGAAATTCACCCATAACTTGCATTGCATTTGTTCCTCCAAAAACTATATTTCATGCGGTGCGTGAATTATTCGCCAACATTAAAACTAATATACTATTAAAACAACAAAAAAGCATTGTTTAGCTCACTCAGTAAACACCACTAGTTATCGGCTTACCCGGCCACAAAGCCAACTATACTCACGCAGTTGTGAGCTGCTATTCACACTGGAGATTTAGTTAATGATCTTTAGATATTTAGCAATTCACTTACCCACGAAACGCCTGCGCTGCATGGACGTGTATTTTATTGCCGTTTAACACCATTTTAATTCTCTGTGCACCATAGTACCAGTAGAGATTATGTAAGCCAACCATAAAGGCGAACAATACCTGAGAAGGAAAAGAAAATACACATTACCAATAACTACTTATTCCATTTTAAATGTATGTTGAATATTACAACTAGCTTCTAACAAAAATAGAAAACAATTAAAATAATGTAGTAAGTGAGTTTAATTGTGTTGTGATTGGAATTCTTAACAATCACACCAAAGTGTATAATTATCCACAGAACCATGCAGGACACTATAACCACTCATGCAGTTTCGATTGTGGATAGGATTTTATTTTATCGTTAGTTTTGAAGGTTAGGTGTATATTTTGAGGAGTTCCCATCCAACAACCCGCAGCGCCAGGTCCTCAATGACTCCTCATGAGTAGGGAATACCACGGCAAACACCAAGAAAATGCATGTATGAAAGACCACCAAAAATATGGTTGAAGTTTGTTAATGCGAGTTGAATTCTCTATTCGTTCGTATTTAATTGATATCAGTTACCAATTTAAGTGTTTATTCGAATGGCTATAATGCACTATGATTATAAAACATTGAGCGATATAAGTATTTATATATTAGTAATTTACTCAAAACTATCGGTTGCAGGATCGTTAAATGGGTTTTGTCATTTATGAAAAGTAAAAGTTAGTTTAACACACTGCGTGGGACGTGATTCCATTACTGAGCAGTTAATAACTTCTAACTTTATTATGCAACTGATTGAAATCGATAGTCTTATGCCTTGTTATTTAATCAACTATCTCGTACTTTGGGTATAAGTAATGTGCTCCCCTCTTGTTAACAATGAGCAGATGCGGCAACTGATGACTTTAATGTAATGAGGAAAAACTCTGTTCCTGAATGACAACAAATGTACGGAAAGCAGAAATCCCGAATCTGAAACACGCCTCGTTATGATTGATATGGGTGGGAGGATTGAGTCAGTGTAATTATTGTATAAGGTTTTTCTGGGAAGCCTCGCTGGACAAATCGTAACCTTTGACGGTTAGCTAATGCATCAACGTGAAATAGCGCCTGACAGTTTGGTATGGAGAGAGGAAATAAGGTGAGCCTGGATTGCCTGGTCCGATATGCTGACAACATTCCAGGATTATAATTTAACGGGATCGATTGAATACGGCCTGGGGAGCATGGGGCCTTTACCTTTGGACAGCCAGCAGAGTCACCCTGGCCAGTTATAGGTCCCTTGTTATTCCCGGGTGAAGTGATAAATAAAACATTACTCTTGTCCCGTGGGATAGAAAGCGCGGCCCTCATAATCTTCCCTAGGTATGGACCATAATACAAGAGCTGTATCATCAGTTAGCGGGCATTATCTTTATGAAGATAAATAGCTCACTAAATCAAATATTCTTCGTCCTGAGAATGGGTATCTGTTTTATATTCACCCTAGATAAAACAACTTACTGGTGTCTCTATATGACGCAAATATTTTGGAAAATCTATCGCTTTTCTATAACATACTAGTCCCACAACCACAGAGTTGTGGTGTATATAAGCTGTATGTGCATCGGGTAACTACACAGGCGCGAATTAGTTTTGAAACAACAAATTCCATGCAAACAAAATATTTACATATGAGATGGTTTATGTATTTGTTAAGTTACAATACAATAATCACTCCCTTGTTTTCCCCAACTCCAAGTTATAGTACGAAGATCTACATAAACAATTAACCGGTAACATTACAAATATCGATAGTACATGTGGTCAAACCATTGGGCATTTGTGGAAATATAGTTAGTGATAACATGAAAACTGTTCCCAATCTACCTTGTTTGTGTGAGGGATAAATCTTCAAACAGCTGATATTTTATGAGCGAAAGACATGAACCGATTTTAAGGAAATAAAGAATTTACAACGCCCGTACCGCCAGCAAAATTAGGTTTAGTCTATAGTATAAAAATGTAAAGTGATTGACTGTAGGACATGGATAAACAGCCAGATTGCATTTTGACGTTGTCTTGCACTGTTCAGCAGCGGTCTCATTGTACACAGTGCCACTGATGAGTGATTGTCATCAACACCAGCATGACAAGCCGTCACATGAATGAAATAACATTAAGCAAGGTCACAAAACCCCAATCGAACAGACAAACTGACAGAATAACAAACTATTTAAACAAACTACAATTGTAAAAGCCTCTGTGATATATCCAAGAACCATTGGCGAAAATCGCCAACAGAAAATGTGCATAAAAAAAAGTTGCCTAACAATTTTTAGGAATCAGAAAGACGAAATGTTTCTATGTGGCAAATTACCTTACATCATTATATATTGATTTTTATATAGGCCTATAACTAACTCGAGAAAATAACTAAAGAACAAAACAGAAGCGATAGAGCGGTAACGATTTCGCCTACTAATTTTCTACATCACAAAGGCAAATGATAAAAGAGTATCTATGGCAAATTACCTTAAAATCATTACATATGGATTTATGGCGGCTGATGAAATGACATTTAATAAATATCTTTTGGCAGGAAGATTAAAACTTACTAAAGTAAATAGCACCATAAAGCGAGTGATATCGCCTATCATTCGCCCGAGAGATATCTGCAAAGGGCCAAGAACTTCAAAAGCCGGCATGAGGTAGGTTGTACGGGCGAAACTGATCACGTTAGCTATAGCGAACAAAACGTCAGAGACAATCTCCGGATCATTGGGTTTCCATTGAAAACGAGCTGTAATAAACCACAAAGGAAGGGATAAATGAGAACCAATGAGCATAACATCAAAGACATTTGTTTTAGCCAAAAATATTCTGGCAAGATCAGTTACAACCAATAATTATGTATAGACTATGTGTCTGTAACTAAAAGAACAAAGGACTATATCATCATCGATGGGTCATCAGAACAGTTCAATTTGTCTTTTCTCACATAATGACTTCTTGTCAGTTTATCTAGGTTAAAAACAATATGTAGTGTATTTGACTGTCTTTAAACAGATGAATATCCATATTAACTGGATTCTTGATATTTTAACCAATAGTTACAACTAGTTTATGTAAATAATGTATAAAAAAGCCGATTTGTTTAAATTGTATGGTGTTATCCTTAGCCACTCGAGCGGAGTGTTTAACCATCTGATCTAACCGAGCATTGTATAAATGGATATTTAATTGCTACGTTTTCGAACTGAAGGGCCAATTTCTTTGTGTGATCTTGTTTAATAACCAACTTTTGTATGAAAATAACTTGGACAGTTCAGTTACACTTTTTGGAACGAACAGTCTCAGTCTCTACTGCTTGACAGAGTCAATTTCTTGCTTTTTTGTTATTAAACGTGAAATACTTAAGGCGGATGTAAAGGAAAGCACATTGCTGAAAATAAGTACATCTTTCTTTGGTAGTTGAACCTAGCTACCTTCTAAACACGTGCTTCACACAGTAGGCATTGTATTGTTCCTCCTAAAGTTCAACAGTCCGAGTTGTTACTATAAATACACTTACTTATTGCCACCTCTATCCACAAAGAAATATGGAAGTTTTTCATCCATTTTTTGTTCTCTTCTTTGCACAATATTTACTTTGCGGTAGTGAATAAATTTCTACTTCAATAAAATCAGGTTTTCCTTCATATATGCCTTGTCTTATAAAATAACGCGAATACAAGGTCTCATGCTATACACTATTCCTTAACTTCCATAACACAAAATGAAGATGTACTCACATGCTTCCATAAAATAACTTTTAGTTTCGTCTTTGTCTTGTCTAATAAATTTGAGGAAATCTGTAAATCCCGTATGATTGTCATTATATAAAAGTTCCCTGGCTAGATTGGTTCCGTTGAAATATCTGAAAAATAATATATACAAATCAATGAGGATTTCATTCTTATAGAGGCTTTATTGCTGATCGTTTGTGCTTCATATAGTAATGGGATTCTAGCAATGTTGATAAGGGATGTAATTTAGTCATTGATAAAGGGTCCTCTGTCGTCAGGTTCCTCTGTATTTGCTGATTAATACACATTCAATGTAAAACAGGTTTATTTGGATGTTAAATTTAGGAGAATACCTAAATAATGTTTTGCAACGGTAAAATATTAAATACTTGAAGAATTTTTATCCTTTAGAAAATCTCATGAATATTTTTCATGCTATACCTTGGAGCATACAGTCGCTTAGATCAAACATCATTGCAACAGAAAATGTCGACAGCCAAGACCGAGGCTCGATTTCCGTATAGTATATGCGTCATTCAAAGACCATATGAACCATATCTTGTATTACAAAGAAAATGACAAACGACTCACACTATTGAAGTCATGTTGTGTTCCATATTTTGTTGAACTTTGCAGCCATCACAAAGAAAGCACATAATTATGTGAAACTAGATATACACGTTTTTCAGTGAAGGCCCAAGATATAGACATTATTTACTTTTCTAGTCACGATATATCCTTTCCTCATCACGGCAGCAAATTTTGACGAAAACATACCAGGAACAATATTCCCATATTAAGTTATGACCATATACACAGACCTGGTTATTACATTGATTCGCCCACTATAAAGACAACAAAACTTGTATATAAATGTAATATAATATCAACATAATGTTAAAAAGCCTACTTGTCTGATTCTGAGACCATGTGATCAGTGAAGAAACGAAGAACGTATGATGCTAGATACATAGATAGAACGATGAAATCCATAAAATTATAATTGTCCATGACATATCCTCGTGCCCCTGAGCCGTACACCTGTTTACATTCTATCCACAACAGGCCTGCAAATAGAGCAAAGGTTTGTTTAGAATAACTGTTATAGAAACATACAGAACACGATCTCTTTGTGTAGTGCTAATAAACGCTAGGGTACGGAATGATTCGTATCTACCGACAGACAAACATCGATAAAATATGTACATCTAGGATCGGGCAATTGTGTAAAACTGTGTAAAATAAAGGAAACGTACCATGTTTAAACTACATACATGAGGACAACAAAGGCAATTGCTAAGTACAGTACTCTTCTTTTCTAACGAAACTGTATAATTGTAAACTATACAGGCAGATACAATGTAATGTTCGTTTTACATAAGAAAAAAATATACAATAAAAAATTTGATTGCTCATTTTAAAATACTGTTGATTACTGTTTTTTCTGCTCCGCAGTTTTTGTCTTTAGACAAGTGGCAGTAACTGTACTTCGATGTATCACGTGTAGTGACTATCTATGTGATGAGATCTAATACTGAGGACAATGCCCACAGAATGGCCAATAAACATATTTACGATTATGAGTATCTGTTTGAAGGGAACGTAAATCACTAATCCAATTACAAGTGGGATATAGAGTGCAAGGAACACACAAAGTGCAGAGATAGAGATATAAACAATATATGCGAAACAGATTATAGTCCGAATTAAAAGGATCCATATCCAAGCAGAGCAGATCGATTGAAGAAAGCAATTGAATACATATCAACATCAAGTCTGTTATAGCAGCTAACAGTTTGGTAACAATGTAGAAAAAAGTAGAAGCAGTCATTCTGGAATGAAAATGGAGTATGAATGCCTGACTTCTAATAGTCAGTCTTAACAAGCAGTCTATTGTGCCACGAGCTGAAATTAAATAAATTTCCACATTTGCCTATAGACCAAATTTATAGACGGACGTTAACTCATAGATTTATTTGAACAAACAGAGCATTGTATAGAGTTTGCCATTACGTGTAAAATCAAGTTCGGTCAAATAGTAATTATTTTATTCATTTCCTTTTTAGACCTGTTTGATCAAAGTCATCCAGATTATACCGTGATAGCATTAATAGGCACAACCACGACGAACAGTTCTAAATACGAAATATATCAATATATATGAGTTGAAATCTGAGGGGTTAACTGAGGTGGGAAGGGGGTTTCACCGGTCATTGAGAATCGTCATAATTCTGCCATTTTTACGAATGACACACTGTTAACCACAGTTCAAACCCAATTTAAAAATCATGCTTGCAATTTGGCCCTCTATGTCTTTAATTTGGGGTTTATTTGAATATTCTCGCTTTTATAAACAAATTGTCAGGAATGATGGTACAGTTAATGTTTTATTTAAAAGGCGCGGCCTTTTTTCACACATACAATTCAAAGAAGAATCGGACGAACCTCAATGTGGTGACTATAACAAAAACTGTAAATGAGAGAGAAAAGATAGAGAGAGAGAGGCGAGGAAGAAGAACTCCAGCTAACTCACCTTCTCCCAATGAGCGTTGTATGGGTAAAGTAAGGTTCCCTAAAACAAGAATCGATACAGGACGAGGTTCTAATTACGGCCAAGATTAAAAAGGGATGGCAAATTGTATGGTCTAGTTTTGGGGGCAGAGCGCAGGACATCCCAATAAATAACATGAATCGATAATAGAAGTCTCTAGAATCAGACACAATTCTTATAAGCTAAACACTTATTGATGCTTTTCATCGGTTCCATTAATTGAAGGCCTATACGTTGGTTCACATAATGCCGAGATCCAAAGTTGGATGGAGGCCATTTGACACCAAGCCTTATTACCGATTAGCAACAGAATAAATTTTTAATTTATAAGAATTCAGTTCAGATCTATTTCAAACCTTTCCCTTGACCGTCGCAATACACAACCGGTAGTACTGCGGTCCTTGATTTGGAATGCTTAAAAACATGGAATCATTTTTTTATTGGAGTTATATAATTGCAGATGAAGTTCGATATTATGAAGCAACATTTGTGGTACAAGTTTCGTACATATATTTAATAGGTTTCAGCGTTCTAAATTTGAAGATTAAAAATCCCACCGGAATCACGTGACCGAGGCGGCCAAAGCCATTCCAACCGCGACCACAAACATGTTAAATTCAGACACAGTAACAAATTTGACACGGCGAGTAGCTATATTATTAGATTATATGGGGCGGTATATTTAGTGCAATAACTGTAGTTTTAAACATTTTAAACATACGTTTTTAAACTTGATTACATTCAAATTTACCACTTTCGATTCAGTTCACAACAAAGAGCAGTGCGATCGGTAGCTGTATTTGAGCTGATCTGAAGTGTTCATGATTGTGGTTGGTGTTGGTTTTCGTTACAAGCATAAAGCAATAATGGCCATAGTTTATTTAGTCTTACCTAATATCCAGAAGACTATGCATATTTGAACATGGGTCAGCAAAGTATTGGCGGGCCTTAAAGTCTCTTTTAATAAACTCTCTATTTTTTCTTCTTTTCCCAGATGAAAATAACGAGTATCGGATAAATCATCAGTGGAGGTTATTGAGACGTCACTTTCCGTTATACGAAACGTAGCAGCAGCGAGCAGAACGAGGAAGCACATATGTGACATAGTATGAGTCATGAACTTCGTAACCGGGCATCTCATTATGGCGCCAATCTAAAAATAGACCGATTAAATTACTATATTTTCGTAAAAATGTGAGTATGAAACATATATAACCTCTGTTTGCTCTTCTGAATATAACACATGATAAATTAACAAAGTCGTTAGACAATGGTTTAATTCCAAGTTTATCTTCATTACAAACATAGACAGCCTGTTTTCTGCCAATAATTTGTCACATTAGAGATGCACAGGTGGGATTTGCCTGTATAAAGTTAGTAATGTCCGTTTTAAGGAATACATTTAAAGCAGCTACTTAACTTCGTGGCAACGAAAGACGAAAGAAAAAGTCAATTGAAACGAGAGGACATACCTTGCTGGTAGGTGCAAAGACGTAGGTAATACAGAAAAATGGTATAAGTGGAACAAATAAAATGGAGTAGATGACTTTCTTAAGCCAGTTTAACGATTGTAAGAATCCCATCTCAGATCCATACCAGATTGTCGTCATGTGCTGTTGACAATTCGGATGGGCTACAAACTGCAAAATATAAGAGATAAGATACCGTAAGGTAATGCAGGCGCTCTCCATTGTTATATGTTCAGGAGTGCTGTTACATTTGGTCTGATATGCCTTGATAAGTAGTCAATGAAGCTTTCTTTTTACAGTTAAGAATTTCTTTGCGTTTTAGACAACATTGCTTTATTTTATTATTTCCTATAATTCTTTTGTTTTTACAGTGAAGCTTTCTTTTTAGAATAAAGAATTTCTTTGTTATCAAGACAACATTGCCTCATTTCAATATTTCCTATAAGTCGTTTGTTTGTACAGTGAATCTTTTTTTTACAGTTAAAAGTTTCTTTGCGTTTAAGACAGCCTTGTGTTCTTTAGTTATTTCCTATAAGTCGTTTGTTTTTACAGTGAAGCTTTCTTTTTACAGTAAAAAGTTTCTTTGCGTTTAAGACAGCCTTGTCTCCTTTAATTATTTCCTATAAGTCGTTTGTTTTAACAGTGAAGCTTTCTTTTTACAGTAAAAAGTTTCTTTGCGTTTAAGACAGCATTGCCTCCTTTAATAATTTCCTATAAAGAGGAACACTGATGCAGTCACATCTAGAACAGACATAACACGAAGGCGCGACAAGTCTACTGCTTGTGCTACTTGTACATGCTTGAAACTACATCCTTAGATCTAATATCAAGACACATCTGGACAAATTTTTATAGATCTGCAAGGTAAGTCACACGACAAAACACTTTGTTTCGAGAAAGAAACTCAGGTTGAATAGATCGCCAATGCTGCCTTTGTAAATGGAGCTGCCGTCTCATTACCGCCACAATTTGATGTGATTGAGCAACTATGGAATAAACAACCCAATCACTTTTAAATGACGTTATAAATGAGTTGTAGTTGGCAAAACGTCCGACATTGTTTATTATTGGCAAGCCAATTATGGAACCAGTAATACTTCAAATCGCTGAGAAACTTTTTCGAAACAAGACAAATTACGATATAAGAGCGTTAATATGCCTTTTAATCTCGTATATATTTGTCAAATTATTTTTTATTATATTAATTTTTGAATATAACTGACTAATTGTGTATTCGTTTCACTGTTTAATAAATATCCTTACTCGTTGTTATAATTGACCAATGGTTCTGTATGACCAATAGAGAGCCCGTGAAGAAAAAACTAGTAAATGTACTATAATCTGTATAAATGCACCATGCAGACAACCAAGGCAGCGGTCACCAACACGGGTACAAGGTAGCTGAACTGGGAAGCTATAGGCCATCAACAAAAACTCATACATACCATCGCAGCAATACTTTAAGCTCACGACCAGCTCTTTTATTAATTAACAACATAAAACCTGAGAATACGCCTGTTTACTTCGGACCTTCTTCTCCTCGTAACGGATGGCCATCTTGAGTCTTGCCAGGGGGTCCCGCTTCCCATTCTCGGGTTCACAGCCTTCACTGAGTACGGCTTCCACCTCCTGAGTACCCCGGCACAGATCCATCAACTCACAGGCAAAGTTCATACACTGCTCCACCAATCCCAAGTATTCACTCTGTAAATAAAATAACCAGTGTTAAAAGTAAATCCATCTCTATTTTGCTTGATATATTACCAAAGATCAATCAAACGGTCATCGTACTGTCGCTCGATATACAAATATTTTTTAATTGGGTTTAAAAGTATAATTGGTATGATAACCTATGCAAATTTTAAGAGGTATTGGCATGTCTGTGTAAATATCTTCCCTTTTATTCGCAATTAATTGTAGACATATCGTTAACATTATACTTTTGTATGCTTGTTCAATGGGCGTAATGAGTATAATAAAAAAAATTGAATGAGTCAATTGACTAACTGGATTTATAGCACTAAAGTATAAGCTTGTTCGTAAGCTCCATATGCTTGGGCATAATGAGTATAATACTCAATTTAATAAGTTCATTAACTAACTGGATTCATAGTGCTATAGTAAAAGACAGTGCAGCGAGTTTTTAAATAATCTGATCAACTAAGGCGCCAGAAAATCTCACTCCTAATCAGAAAATTGTTGTCTACAAATAAGATTAAGTCCAGAAAGACTTAACATATAACGAACACGCCTTTCTTTTTTATTGATATGAATCGTGAGTGATTCAATGCTATTTGCAATGGGCTTTGGTTATCAAGACGCAAGCAGCTTTGGTTTGAATTGTTGACAATTTGGCAAATGTGGAAGTAAAATGAATCATTCATGTTTTGTATTGATTTACACGAAGTTGCCTAATATTTTACAAGTGCAAAGTAAATCGAAGAAAGTATTGTGGATAAAGTGTCGCAATTCAATATAATTCTGTAATTGAGCACTTATGTTCTGGGCATTGAAGTCAAGCAATTTGAATCCGTCTTCAGGACACAAGCTAGTGTATTCATATCACAGAATATGTATCATTACTTGACAAATGGGTCAATTGAACCAGGTTAAAAACAGCGAACAGTCGTAAGGTTACAATAGAAACATTCCTGTCTTGTGAAACATGTTCATTTGTGAAGCAGACTGACGCCACAAGTCATTAAATCTGATGGAAATTTTCTTATAAAGTGTTTTTTTTTTCAGTCAGCTATACATTGAGGGCGGGGAGGGTACAGATAAATGAAGACATGGCAAGAACATCGCCTGTGTAAG
>JAVFBX010225234.1:0-11127 GCA_034783855.1 Mopalia kennerleyi | reverse complement strand
GATTCACAGACTAAAAAGCCATCTGGTCCGGAGGTTCGCCCTTCCAAGGCCACAAGGGATGATGTTCAAATATTTCACTTTGGACAACCAGTTAATGTTATTAATGTAGAGAAGGTTGGTCCCCTCTCTTCGAAGCCATCAGTGGATCATCGACGGTGGATATCCAACCACCACATCCGCTTCTAGAAAGAAGCCGGATGATGACTACTTGCGGCAGGTCGACCTGAAGCATCTGCACCCTCGATGGAGGAGCAAAAGAACGCGCAGTGCTGGTCGTTCGAAACAAACATACAAAAGTTAACCAAAGTGTTTTTTCTTAAAAACTGTACATAGATTTAAACATAATATTTACAAGTTTTATGTAACGGGAGCGGATCACTCAATAACAGGTGATTTATTAGTCACTGGTATGGTGATAGCAGTCTATAAAAGACAAAAAGGGAAAAAATAAAGCGATCATTCATGAAACATGACCATGATCATGACAGTGTGACACTATTACAGTGGTCACAACAGGGATAACATAACGACAGTGGTCACGATAGGGACCACGACAGTGATCGGGTTGGTAAGTCTCCTCTTAATTATTCATGAACGCACCCTTGGTACATCAGGATAAGGTGAACAGGAATATTATAGCTCTTTGGCTATCGTAGACTCATATCATGGTAAAAGTCAAGGTGTACAGGAATGTTACACAACCAGGTTAGGCCCACATGTTAAACATCAAGATACACGTCATTGTGCAACGAAGGGCAGGAATGCCTCTATGCGGCCAGGTTTGGCACAAAATACTTGGACTCGAATTACTCACATAAGACTAGTGAGTGTCCAGTAATATTTCCTGCAAAATGTAATGGTCGAAAACATGCAGCGTTCGCCTCCAAAACACAGGGAGGTTCGACAGGAGAGCTAGGTCAAGTGGGATAACTCTACATTTAATAAAAAAATGAGTCCTACCCCGTCACATTTACATCCAAAATTAAACATTTATTATATCTACATATTATTAACACTGTTTTTCGGTACAATTTGTTTCTCTTTTTGATGTTCGCTGCCGAGGGGACAGCATTGCTGGCGATGTTGTCGTCAGGTTCCTTAAACGGAGCGGTATGTGACCTAAATTCGAGTTTTTATGAATCATTGTAAATAATTAACTTTGACGGAATTTTAAACACAATATTTACAATGTTTTGACCCAAATTTAAACTATTTTATATATAGACATATTTAAATTTTTTAACAATTATGTATGTCCTTTTCAGTTCATTTCATTTGTCTTTTTGATGTTACAGCCAAGGGTTCTGCTGATTGTAATTATCTTTAAATTAGTATTTATAAAAAAAATAATTAGACAATATTCACGCCACTGCGTAGCTGAAATACCGCTGAATGTGGCGTTAAACACTAATCAATCAATCAATCTCTGGGTGGTATCCACGCTGAACTTGGATGCGGATGCCAAAGCCCTATCTTGAGCTCTTGCAGTGGTGATGAACTAGACTTAGAAGGTTTAACTGTGGCCGATGGCTTCGTGGGTTCGCATAAAGTTGGGGTGTTGCATGACACCGGATGTAGCGGAGTGGTCGTTCGCCGCAATCTGGTCCAGGATAAATGTTTGTTGGACAAGAACCGCAGGTATATCACGATTGATAGAACGGTTCGTACCGCACCGGTGGCTTAGATTGCCGTACGCACTCCGTTTTTCAGTGGTGAGGTAGAGGCCATCTGCATGCTCTGAGTTAACTGAACAATCTACATCTGTGATTTAATCATTGGTAACATTGTAGATTGTTCAGTTAACTCGGAGCATACAATTAACAACAACTCAGCAGGTGTGAGAGACAACAGCCCTGTAGATAGGGAAGTGGTAAAGGATGGTTTTGAGCCAGCTTCACTCGCCTCGAATCTTGATAGCGATAATGCTAGCCCGGCTTTTGTTGTGCAAACACGGAGCTAAGCTCTTACCGTAAAACAGAATTTGCAGCCACTCCGTGTTCCGCGTATGGAAATACCAGATCTCACCAAAGAGCAGCTCCTAAAAATGCAGCAACCATCTTTGCCCAAATTTCAGAAATTAATCCCCCAGTGGGGGAGCGGGTGGGCCGTTTACCACCAGCAGGCCCTGCAGAATACTCCCACGGCTTCCTTGGTCGATCGTAAGAGGCGAGAAAAGAGGCAACCTGTTGGCCGTGGGTTGCATCCTGTGTCGGAGGAGAATGAGATCCTGGTGGTTGAGGGGTAACCTTGCTGGCAAAAGGGTGCCACATAGCCAGGTTGCTCCAACACATCGCTTTGGCTCAATATTCTCCTAGACGGGTGGTCAGATTGGCCCGATCTGATCAATCGGCTGGTCACGTCGAGCCCATCAATGATTAATTCCATCTAAATTAATAAAATTGAAATTGAACAATTTTAAAGTTAAATAAAACGGTTATTCTACCTTACCTTAAATTTTAGATCATTGCAGAAGGCGGTGGCTCATGGGTCAATTAAGTAGAAAACAACATAATTTGTTTTGTTGATTCTGCTGAGGAACAATTATCCCCTCTCTTCGATCTATCGGCAGAAGAGATCTGCACTGAACTAAACGACCAAGGGATAACTAACGTCAAACGTTTTACAACTAAAAAGGATGGTAACATAATCAAACTATTAAATACATACCTTATTACATTTAACACGGTTACAACTCCTGACCACATCTACATTGGACCATACAGGATGAGGGTAGACACTTTCATTCCCAACCCGACAAGATTTTTCCAGTGTCAAAAATGAGGACACGGAAAGACCCAATGAAGTGGTGGTATGGTTTGTTGCTCTGGAGAAGGCCGTGGTGGCTTCGATTGCAACCTAGCTATGAAATGCAGTAACTGTTATGAAGCCCACATGGCCTCCTCTCAAGACTGTCCTTTTCATGTTAAAGAAAAATACACATAATAAAAACTAAAACGAACGTTAGTTATCCTGAGGCACGGCGTCTTGCCTCTGCCTCGGATTCTCAAGGATCAACTCTATCATACGCCAATGCCACTAAGAAAGTGTCTGTGTCGGGGAGTACACAGACCGAACTTACGTGGCCCATTGGAGATGATCACTCTTCTGCTGTTACGGTGAACTCTACACAAATAAAAACTGCAACATCTACACAGACGGATATAAATACTAAAACAACAAATACAAACAAAAAGCAAAAAGCCATCTGGTCCAGTTTCAATTTGAACAGCCTATTAATGTCCAAAAAAAACACAGAAAGGACTAGACTAGACTAGACCCCTCTCTCCAAAGCCACCATTGAACCTGAATCGGTTGAGGTTTCTAACCGGTTCAGTGCCTTGGAAGGGATGGCGGTAGATACCAGGCCTCCTCCCTCCAGATCTCGTGGTCACAGTCGAGACCAAGCCTTGTCTCGCCACGACAAAGTTATAGTGGGCGATCCCTTGGAGGATCACCCCAAATCTAGTAATCTAGCAGCAGCTCTCCAACCACAAAAACTAAGTTGCAGAGATCTGGTGGCCTCCCTCCTTAATGGATTCTATAATACAATGGAATTTCCGAGGTCTGAAGGCAAACATGAGTGAGCTGGGCCTCCTTGTTCAGTCATATTACCCATCAGCTATATGCATTCAAGCGATTCCGGTTAATTTTTGATCGCCATTTAACGTTCTGTCCTCAACTTCATTACATCTGTAACAAGATCTCCAGAAAACTATATTTCTTATATAAACTTAGAGACATCGTTCCTTTAGAAACACTACAAATGTTATTTAATGCCTTAATCTTACCCAACTTTGATTATTGTAGTGTAATATGGGGAAACGCTACTTCCGGTACTCTAGATCGACTAGTTAAACTCCAAAAGAGGGCTGGTAAGATTATGATTAAGGTTCCGCCCCGCACACCTACCGAAGTTGTATTTCGCACATTAAATTGGATAGACATAAAACAGCGAATTAACTTACATAAAGCAGTCATGACTTTTAAATGTTACCATGGACTGGCCCCTCCCTATCTAAACAACCTATTCCACAAAGTTTCCACAAATACAAGAGCTGGAGCACGAGGAGACCTAATCTTACCATGTTTTAAAACAGAGATGTTTCGAAGAAGTTTTAAATATTCCGGTGTTAAATTATGGAATTCAATCCCAAATAGTATCAGAATGTCCAATAATGTTTTATCTTTTAAACAGCAACTCTTTAAGTCAGGCTGGTTATCCAACCAAGAACAGCATTGACACATATATATATATATCTTATAATAATTATGTACTACTTCACATTAAATGAATTCGATGTGTCTTTTTATATGTGTATATTAAATTTTTACAACAAATTTATTTTATCAACAAAAATATATTCATATAAATTTATTTATACATATTTTCAAATTCTGATTTTCATGTTCTTAAATACATAAAATGTTCTTATTTCTTAAAGTAATTTATAACAAAAATATTTATTTATTTGCTGTAAAGTTGTTATTCACTATGTGTATAGATGTTACTAATAATTTACTAACCTATATCTAGGCCATATGGTAGACTAGCTTAATGCTAAATATGTATACCTAGTATAAATAAAGTTATTATTATTATTATTATTATTATTATCAATACTGTACAAAAGGCCACACTGTCAATTAACAAGATTTAGTGATATCTCTAAATGAATTGTAGATATCTCAAAATTATGTAAAGGTATCAGCCAATAACGTCAGAGATATATACAATATCTATAATAGAATCATTCAGGAATATCTCTTATTAGATTATTAAGAAGGTATATCAGATAAATGCCTATGGTCTTGTATATACATTTGTGTGATAACAATAATCATTCAAGACAGACTTCGAAGAAAATGGCGGAAATAAAGATAAATTGAGTCGGTTATATTCCAAATAGATATAGTATTTTTGTGTATTTGTGAAAAGACAGCACAAACAACATAAACGCATACAGTATTTTCATTATTTTGGGAAAACATTTTCAAAGATCGAACCGATTCTAGTTAAGAAAATTTCGCAGGTTGAAACCCATCCGTGACCCACAACTTCTAGAAACACCAGCAATAAATGCCGGTCATCTAAACGTTCTAAAAGACATGCAAAATCATTGACAAAATAAGCACTTAAGTGATTATCCGACTTATTTTACATTAGTAAATTGAAGTCAAACAATTTCAAATTCTATACATTAAGAAAATAATTTTAAGTAGAATGTGTTAGGTGCCAAGGTATAAGAACGACATTAAAAAACGTATGAACAATACGCATTTTTTACTGTCAGTTTTGCTGGCATGAGTAGACTCGTTTAATATATAAGCGTATTTCTACCGTAATGTTAATGTTTCTGTAAAATATTTGCAGTTAAGTAAACGACATGCCGAAATATGTATAAAAAACTTTTAAATAACTATTAGTTATTTGAACATTTTTATACATATTTCGTCATGTCGCTTAAAGTCATATATCCATATTGGACAAAAGCAAGTCAATGCATATAGCTTCAGTCAATGGCGATGGTAAATAGGTTTTAGACTGTGTGAAGTTGGAAGATCTTTGCCGAAGTTATTTAAGAATCTGTCGTTACAGGGTCTCTGTTTGAGGTAAACGAGGTACTATAATAAATGTATTAATCCTATAGCTGTTGGTTTGACCTAGCTGTCATACCAATGACCGAAAACTGAGCGAGGATATATCCGAATCATAGAGATCAATTACCAGGATGTTATTTCATAATCAGTGCGAATCAGATCGAGTCAGAAAGCCTATACAAGTTGCTGAAAATTGATAGTAGAATGGATAATATAGCATATACTGAGACAAAGCAAATTGTTTTTCGTTCGCAAGAAAAGGATAGGTCTCTGATCTTATGTTCTTTCTGTTGTATTCCGAGTATTTTCAAAATCAAAAACATTGTAATACTATTGATATATCAACATTCCGGGCGAATATGAATGATATACTACAGAGAGTTAAGGGTTGCAGGAATAATCACCAGTCCATATTAACACTTCATATATGTCGCTCAAGTGTGTGTAAACGATATGGCGATGGGGAGGGAGGGCTTAATACAATATATACATAACTTAGAAACATAAAAGTAGTTGTTGTTAAACCGGTATGTATGTTTTCCGTGTGTTAGAAAGGCCTTTCAAGGTTTACTTAATAAACTTTGTTCCTTGTCATTCTACTTTAGAAGGTTATTTTAATCCATTCAGCATGCATTATCTTTTCAAAAGTATGGAATAAAGCAAAATAGAGCAATATCAGCAGTTGAGAAAAATTCAAATCAGAAAAAAGGTTCATATTATTATTTATAAGTAAAATATTTCAAATACATGTAAGGTCTAGTGCGTTACTCCAATTTCCACGTCATGAACAGGTATTTCATCTAATCGATTGTTTAAAATTCCAGCGAGGTTTTGCTCAACAGACAACAATCAAATTTACCATTAACATAATTAACTGCTTCAAATCAAAAAAGAGCATTGTTTAAGATAATACAAAAGCTTTTGTATACCAAACGTGTAAGACGTATAACTAATGCTTTAAGAGAATTACACGATCTTCTTTTCTGAAAAGGATCAACACTTTTAAGTAATTTAACCATTTTGTAATTGATGATTTTTGAAACAGCCACAGTCGTACCAGAGTCAGGGTTCCTGTCTCGTGAGACCACCTCATTGCTCCTCTCTAATTAATTCACCTGACTTTATCACACAATTACTGCAAGCATGTTGGCGTTGATGGCGTCGTCCAAAACATTCTTTGATTAAACAAGATTGCTCGGGGTTGCATTAAATGTAGTGGAGAATAATTTATGCACTGAGTTACAAATTTGAAGGCGCATAGATGTCAGCTCACTATTCTTCGAGTAACGTTGAATATGGACAGGCTGCCAAGCTAATACAAAGATCATATATGCAAGAGAAATAAGCCGAGTTAATGCGCGATTTTGCCTTAAGATTTAAGCATGTCTTGTTGTTTCGATAGATTGATAGTTTTATAACTTACGGATTTATCAGGGTAGCAGGTCTGCCTACATATCTGGAAGTAGGCTGTAGCAACCAGACGGGATTGGAAAGCTTATTCAAGACCTGGTCGCATATAACAATTTTGTCCACCCTTGAAACATATTGTTCATAAATAAATACATAGTACACGAGTAGTGCAACTCCGAAGAATGAAAGAATCATAATACATAAATACATAATCCTTTTAGTTCTTAACAGTTAAGTCTTTAGTCGTCTGTCGTTAACATTTTGCTGTTAATCAAGATCTGAAATTTAAAGTATCGAAATTCAGGAAAATCCGTAAATCATGAACAGACCTTCAAAAGCAGTTTAAATTAAAGCGAGGCGGGTGAGAAGGGTGTTACTTTTCCCCTGGTGCTCTCCGAGATATAGACGCATTCTCAAGTCGCAATTTGTAGTATCGATGTTAGGGGTTTATCCTTAAATATTGTCAGAGTTCTGATTGCTTTTCTGTTTCAAACTTTTTTCAACCAATCAAAATGTGGCAAATAAAGATAATCGCGACTACAAATCGTACCGCGAGAACGCACATTAGAGGGCAAAAATAGACAGATCTGTATTTGAGTCTTACGATTGACCTGTCTTATCTTTGTTGCTAGTCATGTGGCGTTAATATTTATTGATGATATATCTGGCACTTTTCAACTACAAAATGTATTTTTATTATAAATATACGATGAAGACGTGTAATACAGTCTTGATACAATGGAAATCTGACCACAGCAGTCACTCAATTTCCACGGCAGCTTGTGTTTCTATCCCAAACCGGAAATGAACCTTATAGAATCTGACAGGCCTGGCGGAAACCGATCAACCGGAAACGACAAGTTGGAGGGAAACTGGAATTCGATGATTGGGGTCTATTAATATTATCAGACCGAGACGTAGGAAAATACATTTTAGCTCTGATGCACCACTTACAGGCGACGCAAATTGAGCCCAGCGTAGGAGCCCAACATGTAATAAAAACCTGTAATGTTACATATCTTTACCGACTTGAAAAACTTTAGGAACGTAATTATAAACAATATTACATGTCTAGAACAACCCTTTTTCAAATTCACATCTTCTGATCTAAAGCTGCATGCCAGGTTAGTAGTGTGGAAACTGTTTCCAACAGAAAATTTATATAGGGGTTGATCAACTGTAAAATATTTGTCATAAATAGCTCATACTGGCAATTTAAAAAAAAAAAATTTCATTCAGCTTGTGTGAGAAGTACCTAATAACATTCACAGAACGAGGTTTATATACTGGAATAATTATCTGTGCCATTATATTGATTGACAGATAAATGAAATGGTGGTTCACAGTAATTTCCAATTTGTCACATGATATACCACAAATGCCTAAATGAATCAACTGGTAGTCTTGTGTTACCGTTCAGCATTTGGACGCAAGACATATCTCAGTTGATCTGTCGACAATCCTCAGGGAGCCGACAAATCTAATCTTTTCCTAATCATTTTTTACGCCATTTAAAATTGGCAATAGTTTCCGTAATTTACATACCATTTCGTGATGTCTGACATTCCTGTTAAATTGATCCAATAAGTCATCGAATAAAGCGGTTTTGTTTCGACTTTTTGTAGTACATTTGACAAAAAATAATTTAGAATTAAAGACCGCAGACATGAATGTTATGAAGAGTGACAGCTAAATCCGTTCATTGGAAACAACACAATGAAAGAAACCAGAGTTTGAAGCTGTGGACCTATTGATATCATTCTATGCGCAGACGCCTAAATTGATAGTCAATAATGATGGATGCTAAGGGTAATCAATTTGCTGACATTTCCAGGTCGTGGTCGACAACTGACAAGTCGTCTTTTTAATACATCTATCATTCTGGTTTCTTAAAATTAATGTTTCTGTTATGCCCTTTGGTAGTCGTTCTTGTTCTATATTTATATTTCTGTCAGGTTTACATGTTCTTAGACTGCTTATGTGGTTTCAATGGCATTTAGAAACTGTCATAGATATAATCATAAAATAACTCCAGACGTTTTTATTCATATTTTATCCTTGTTACGTTAGGACTGTTTAGTTAGAGACACCCCTCATAAGTCTGATCCAAGAAGACTGTCTCGGAGGTCGCAAATAGCTAGCATACACTCTTAGAAAAATATGACTCTAATGGAACTGTTTAAGGATCTGATGGAACCTTTTATGTTTCTGTATGGAACCCTTTTTTGTCCTGAAGGTTCCATTTAGAACCATTTTCTTTTCTAACGAAACCTCCAAGAACCATTTTTTCTAAGGTTGTAACACAAAACGGAACTACAGTAGTTTCCTGTCCACTCTGAAAGTATCCAGCGCAATCAGTAAAATTGCTGCAAATATGTGATAAAATCCCATCAAAAGCAAACAAAACAAGAAAGAGAACCATAACTGTTTTCCTGTTTGGACCTGAAACATTTGCAGAATGTCTGAGAATATATTTTCACTGTATTAATTGAAACCATACACCAACACAAAGCACTGATGGATAGGAATATGTCCACTAGTCTGATTAATGCTGGTGTTACATCGACTAGGTTCTTTCAATCTGCAGAATAGCTTTGGCCCGGTTGTTGTCGACAAATGCTTTGGATTGGGACTGGAATTCTGTTCAGCAAACACGACCATTTATTTATCCGTAATGTGTCCAGAAAACCAGCTACAAAATTCAATAAGTTTTACCAGCACACCATTTAACCATTCGGGCGCTTAGCAACCACTAAACTTACATGGGGTTCCCGTAAGAATGGCGAGCCATAGTCATTTAGAATATAACTTATCCATGTTTATTGGTTTTCCTTCATGTCCGCGACCAAAATTATCAAAGACAGAGGACAGACTCCAATGAAATACAAACTAAGGAAATTCTACTCCTACGACAGCCGACTGCTTGGAGACACTCATGGTTTTTTTTTAAATTCTCTGTTTTCGTTTGCAGTAATCAAGGGTTTTTCATATGTACGATACTATGTGCAACACCAATTCAGACATTTAATGTGCACTATTTTATCTGTTGAAAAAACCCCAACAATTTTCCTGCAATCCTTAGCAAATACACCATGACCAAGAGAAGAGCAAATAGGACGAAGCACTTCCCTAGCTGAAGTTGGCGAGTAACCGCTCTTGTGTGCAAACTAGATATGACCATGTGAGTGTATTGTCCAATATTTAAATTCAGAGAACTAAACGAGAAGAAAGGGAAAGGGTAATCTCAAAACAGTACACGGTACAAACAGTGAAAGATCGAACTACAACTTCTAAAGCAAACACCCGATTCTGTTAGAAAAATCCAGCTTCCGGTGTTCGGGATTTTCTTTATGAAATGTGAACTCAGGAAGTCGAGCTCAAAGCGTTTTTTTTTTCGCCAAGCAGGAGCAGGTTTGTTTTTTCGTATGTTTTCTTTTACTTTGCCGCACGTGAGGTCGTTTTTGTGTCAAGCTTTCGTGGCAAGGCTTATAAGCATAGGTATTACAATGAATGAAATGAATGATTGTGTTAACGATGAACTATACCGTAATCTGAAGTTGCTAATTTGTAAGAAAAGTTTGCCTGGAAGAAATAGTATACAGATACTGGCAGGACGATGTGACCTTTTGCTAGGGGATTTGGCGTGTCCAGAAAGATCTATAAAGCAGTATGTTGTTGTATAGACAAGAAGCTTGCAGGCAATGACAATTAAGTAGGATATTTTTCAGAAACCATCTAACAAAATATTTAGAAATGTGCACCCCAACAAAATGAAGTTCGAGAAGTTGTAGTAAATTAAAAAAAAATTACTTTTCTGCCACCCCTTTATCTTCATTTAACATCTGTCGATTGTTAAACCCCATTAAGAGGCAAATGCCATAGTGAGAAATCGAACTCCTTAAAAGTCTGCTTTATAGACATAATTACGTCCTCTGTTCCGAATGAGCTATATCTCGCCACCTTAAACGTACCAGTGTAATGGCCTTTTCTGAGCGGCGAACTGTCTAGTCGCGTACATTATCGATGATTCATTATTCTATTGCAGTTCTGTAGAAAATTAATATTCCAAATAACATTGAAAGAGCGTCCGTCTCATTAAACGGTGGCATTTTCTCATTT
>JAVFBX010225223.1:0-11127 GCA_034783855.1 Mopalia kennerleyi | reverse complement strand
AATCTGTCATCATATAAGTGAAATACCCTTGAGTACGACGTTAAACCCCAATCAAACAAACAAACAAATCAAATGAAGCGTGGAAACCATATGCTCAATTTATCTTAATTATTTTGGTCATGGATAACCGCTGAGGTTTTTAAATTGCTTGGACTTTAGTGTTGTCATACCGATAGCTAGAACACAACAATAGTGTATATATGGCACAACTATCTCTTTGAAAGACAAAGCTAATGCATACCTTGACTTATCTTGTGCGGCTGTTTGTGGATTTTCAAGGAAAAAATATTAAGACATAGATAATGTTATTGCTATTGGCTATACATGTATTTACAATAAATGCAGGAGACATTCCACCAGGTTTGACTGCAACACTTGGAACCACTGCATAATATTTACTTTGATGGACTTTAACTTATTGTTGAGTGGCTTCTTTTACAAACACGAATAGCTAATAAGATTAAACATTCAAGCTTTTAAGTACCATGTGGCAGCTTATGATATTTTTTTCATATGTTTTTTTAGCAGCTTTATAATACATTTGACATATTCTTTTGCTTGATATTTTGTTCATGGTGAAAGATATGTGATTTATTTAACCTCATCTTTATTATTGTGTACCTTAGTCCTATATGATTTGTTCACGCCACAGCATAGCTTAAATACTGCTGAATGTGGCATAAAACACTTATCAATCAATCAATCAATCAATCCTATATGATTTGTTTTATTTCCCTGTGAAGCATAAGTACAGAATATTAGTTATTTAAGGTTAGTATTGAGGCTAATATTAAAGCATTTGCTTCAATAGTGCTGAACTGCTGATGCCTGGAAATGCTTCAGTTGCGAAGCAAAAGTAAGATTGTGTCTTATTTTGCAAGTTCAAGAAATTGGCTGAAACAGAAGCAATCAAGAATTAGTTAAATTGAAGAATTTTTATTTATTACTGAATAAATTTACATAATAAGGAAAATAGAGTTGAAAATAAGAATATATCCAAACATATATGTGCGGTCCATGTATATGAAGTAAATATCTGATTCAACTAAACTAGAAAAAATAGTAAAATGCTTACTTAGTCAATACTTAAATTATTTAATTTGAATGGTAAAACTCTCAATTTTTAACATTTTTTGTTTATAAATTTCTAGGCCCGCAGCCGTGGCGTAGTGGTTAGCGAGCTCGCTTTCTAACGCCTACTTCGCTGTACCTATCACGGAATCGAGTCCGTATGTCGACCCTCAGGTATATGAGTGAGTCACAAGATGTGGCTCTGGCAATCGCAGGTTTTTTTTTTTTTTTACGAGGTCCTCCCCGTTTTCCACCATAATAGGGCAAGGAACACTGTGAAGTGGACAATCCGTCGTCATATAAGAGAAATACCCTTGAGTACGACGTTAAACCCAAAACAAACATAAATTTCCATCATATTAATAACAGTAATGTAAAGTCTCCGGTCTACTTGTTTCATTAAACCAGTTGACCTTGAAATCCAAGAAGGTTATTTTGAAATTTTTTCAAATTTCAACTTCTAATATCCTTTTAGACTTCCTAATTAAAAGACTTAGAGGTACATGTAAACCCATCAATAAAAATTGGTAGTCTATTCTGATCATTTTAAACATAAAGTTCCCATGGCTGTGAACTGCATAACCCCAAAAATTAGTTTTGATTGGTCGTATAATGGTATGATCAGCGTCCGTCCGGTTGGCTCCAATCCGTTTCCGGAGCAGAACTTGAAAACTATTAAGCCAATCTTTATGAAACTTTGTAGGCACATTAACCATTAACTGTAGTTGTGACTTTTGCTATTACGGATTCCTCATTTTAAAAATCAGTCCGTCTGCTGTCCATCTGGCCTGACCAGATCACAGATTAACTTCAAACTTGGTATGTAGCTTCCTCCTGTTAAGACGATGGATGGTATTGCATTTCACCAAATTGCGTAAAACAAAATGGCTGTTATTACATAATTTTCGAATATTTATGCCTGAATGTGTTGTGAACATAATAAGTAGAGAATGAATTAATGGATTAATTTCAAACTTGTAAGATAGCTTCCTGCCTTTCAGAGAATGGATGTTGTAACAAATTCGCAGATTAGCTTAAAACTTGAAATATGGTCTCCTCCTATTAAGACAACAGATGGGAATTTCAACAAATTCCGTAAAACTATATGGCCGCTATTGCATAATTTTTCAATCATCATATCTGTATATGTTGTGAACACATAACTCTTTAATAAATTCACAGATTAACTTGAAACTTGAAATATAGTCTGCTGCTATTAAGACAACATATGGGATTACATTTCATCAATTCTCTATAAAACAAAATCCCCAACATCACATTATTTTACAACATTCACTCTTATGTTTTGTGAACATGGTAGCTAAAGAACAAAAGAAGCGATTACCTTTCTTTGATGGCTATAGCCTTTATTGGTGGACCTGCTAGCTACTCAGCCTGTATTTTAAAAAAAATTTATTTAAATAAATAGAGTTCCCCCGGCTGCCATCTTGTGCTGTTTAAACCAAAAGAAACAACACAACATGGTGGCCAAGGGCTTTTTTTACTGGGGATTTCACTGGCAAATCCGCTACCAATGCAAGTCTGGCGATGCAAATGTGATATTTGAACTGGCTATTTTTTGCTCGAAGCACTCCTGCATTGATCTAGATAAGGTAGGAAACATGTCTGTAGTTTTCTGTAGTCGTTTGCAAGGGGGCATTCAGTTCAAATTTAAGACCTACATGTGTATTAATATCTACATGTAGGTCTTATTTATAATAAGGCTTGTCTTGTTGATGCACTGAATCTTTCTAGCGTCATGGCAGTAACAAGGGCAATAACTCCGTTATCTGTCATAACATCATGTATTTTCCCTGATTACCTCCCCGGATTCAATATTTGTTTGCACTAAGTAATCCATAAACTGATGGACAAAGGGGCAGTTGAAACAAGTGGTCAACGTGATGACCAATATATTTCTACCATGTTTTTGAGTCAAAAGAAAAATGACATATTTACAATGATTTTAAATTAAATTTTGTTATTAAAGTACAATTTGAATTAATCAAAAGAGTGTTATAAATTATAATACTCAACGAGTGCATAGGAATTTTGGCTGGCCAGCCTTGAAACTAAGCTTAATATGTGTAGTTAAAAAACTTAGGAAGTGAATGTGAATAGATCTTGGGACAAAATGTTATGTGAATGTAAATTAGGCTATAGGTTTCTGACAGTGCGGTACTATCTATGTCTGGTCATGCTGTAGCTAGCTACACTACTTCAGTCTTCCTAACCTTTCCAAATTATAAGTATACTCTACCATGGTTCTGCACTTTAATTTTCAAAATATGAAAATTGTATGGCCTTACCTTTACTTAAACCATCTTGTTTTCTTACTTGAACACTAGTGGGTTAAACCAACCCATAAAATGACCACTCGATGTCCATTTTCAAGTCATATTTAGTAATTTCTCAGCAGAACCCTCCTTGCTTTTGATCGATATAAGATGTCTTCTTGTGGTAAGGTCGAGCTTGACATTTCTTTTTTTTTTGCAGGAGAGTAGATGTTTGGTATACACCGGTGTTTAAAATGTTTTTTGGGCGAGGTAAGAGGCCATACCGATTCAATATTATTTGTTATTAAGGAACAGGCCTGATTTGTGAAGTTGTCATTGGGTTCTAACATGTACATGTATCTCTATTAACTGTAATACAAGTCTATAAGATACATATTCACATCTAGTCTTGTGGTTGCACTGAAAGTACCATGGCAATAACAAGGGCAATAACTCTGTTATCTATGATAACAACATTTATTTTCCGTAATTACCTCCCCTGATTAAATATTTGTTTGCTTTATTGTGGTATTCTTGATAAATATGATTTCTGGCCTATTTTTCTTGGTTTGTTTTTTTTGTATTTTATTTGTGAGAGGGTGGGTTTGACTAATATAGGAAGGCATTGTTCAAGTGGACATTTAAACAATTTTTTGGGTCCAAATTGAAAAACATTTTTCACATCAATAATATATCACGAATTACACATGTGGTCATTTCAACATGTGCTATTAAGACATAATAACCCGTTTTATCCGCATGGCATAGAATGTTTTGGTGGTATAGTGATCAGTACTGTCCTTCTGCTTGCCTGTGCTGTAATTTTTTCCAGAAGATCCTTAAAATCGGCACTTTAAAATTTTGTAATTAACATTGGTATTTGTTGTTTTAGTACATCAATGTGCAAAATAAAGCAAAATTGTTAAATTATAATACAAAGTTCACTGAGAATTGGATTGACAGAATTTGTCTTAATCAGTAGAATAATACAAATGTAGACCAAGACTGCAAATAGTTTGGGAAACCTATAAATGGGTCCTCGTAAAATAAGTTTGCGTAACCATCAGAAGACCCTGTTCGTCCCTTCTCCCCAACAGCATAGGCCTGTATCATACATTCAAACTAAATGGTGTTTTGTTTGTTTTCTATTTTTTTTATTCATTTATGTATGCTATTGCATAATTTTTTAAATATTGACTTCTTTGTGGTGTAAACAGGATAATTTGAGAACAAATTCACCAATTACTTTGTAGCTTGAAACTTGTACTGTGCTTACTCTGTAATGATATTTATGCCTTTATACATTTACCTATTTCATCTAATTCCGCAAGCGGCAAACCAAAATGGCCACTCAAAGTCAGATATTAACTGGAAACTTCGCTTGGTTGTATTTTACTAGCCTAGGTTGCATAAAAATATGTCTGACATTGCATATTGCACCAAAATGATAATAAAACACTATAAGTTTTACTCTTTGAAGAAAAAAATGGTTTAGATATGACCCACTGGATACTCATACATTTGTTCAAGTACCAGCCAATGACTAATATTTGAGGCTTAGACCTTTAAATCATTAAATTGATTCTGCAGTTTTCATGTCTTATAGCCACTGGAAAAAATGTAAAATTTCTCGCGACCACTCATTTTCAGGTTAAAAATTTCTCACCAGATTCTACATACGGTGATTATGGTTCGTAAAGAATCGTAAACATCATGTACTATAGGATTAACTTTTATGCGATAAATTCAACTTTTTTCAGTTTGATAAAAATATTGAAGTGGGTTTTATTAAATAAAAAAAAATAAAAAATAATAAAAATTCAAATTTTTTTTTTTCTTCAAAAATTTCTCACCAGACGTAGGATTTCACGCGACCCATGGTTGCATGATTGTCCAGGCATGCTTACAGCATGTAATAATTTGAAAAGAAAGGCAAGGAAACATGGCACTTTATCTCTGTTGAAAAGATAGACAACTTTCTATATGTATAAAGTACCGTAGTTAAAATTAAAGTATTCTTGGTCAAATTCAGAATCTGCTCTGACAGAGTTCATTGGACTGAGGATGCAGCAAATAGTTTATATCTACATTGGTTTAAACATTTTAATTTCAACTAGATTTGGGTGAACTGAAGATCTGCCACCATTTTTGGTTATAGAGATACAGTGGCTATAGCAAATAGATATAAAAGAGGTAATTTTCAGAAAATAATATTTACGAAAAAAAACTTGTCATATGCCCCCAGTTTTTGACCCTGAGATTCAAACCATTGTTGCTAAGCTTAGAACAAGTTACCAACACTAAAAAACAACCGTAATCTAATCATGGCGACAGTGATTTCGATTTGGGCACTTAAACTGTATCACACTGAAATGACTGAGTGCACAGGAAATATAAGTTTTGAACGACATGTTTACAATTACGATCAGACTGTGTCTAAAAGGCGCTTTTCACAAAGTAACGGAAATTGGACACTGACCAATACCTTATGGATATCGAGCGCTCAACGAATTAACTATTGTTATAAATCGTTACATCATTAGCAGGTAGAGGACCAAGTTATTCTGTTATGTAGAAGGACACCCCCTTTCTCATCTTTCCAATTATTTGTTAGTTTTGTAGAATTTTTTTTTTTTTTTTGAAATTCTTGTAAACACCAGGTGGCATGAAAAACTGCGTCCCAATGGCCCACTTGTAGGCCCTACTATTCTAGATGTGGCTTTTGTAAAAATTGGGTGGAAATGCCGCAAAAACGCAGCCTAGATAAATCCCTGCTGCTATTATATCAGATTGTTTCTTAGAATCGTACCACACATTAGAACTTAATTGATTACCTCCTCAAACCAATTGCCAACAGGCATTCCAGTTTTATCAAAAGTTATGAGGACTTTTTGAATAAGTTATCCAAATCCAGATTGATAAAAACGTCATATTAGTGAAACTTGATGTAGAATATGTGACCCGTTATAGCCAAATGAGTCGGAAGTCGCTAACCTATAAATGACGCTACAGGCGATACAAGCTTAAAATGTGTGAAATGTTCAGTTTTTGTTTTTTTACCATATATCCTTTCTTTATAATGTTTTCTAAACAAATAATTCACTTTGTTATATTATTGGTTGCTAAGGAAAACAATTCGAAATTGTCTTCAATCTTTAACATAGATTTTCACTACTTTTTATATTTACCGCAGCCTCTAATTTGGTTATTTAAAAAATTTGTAAGAATTGCATTTGTTATCCGATTTTTAAACTTTTGGGACCTTTGGAAAGACAAAAGAATGTAGATTAGCACTATATAGATAATGACAAATGTGAGATTTCCCCCAAATAACGGGTCACATATGATATATCAGTGTAGAGACGTCTCTAATATTGTAAAGGTGTTTCTCATTGTATGAATACATGTGTAGGCCTACACACAGCTAAAGCACCAGTTCACACAAACACTGGGCTATGGTGACTTGACCAAGCCAGATCATGACCTGTTGTTTCCCTGTCTCCTTCATACTGTCGCCATGGAAACCATATGTGATTGAAAATCATGGAAAATATTAAAAGCTGCTCACCAATTTACTTTGAATATAGCCTACATAATGTATGATTGTATGACTGGGTTGAGATTGACCACAAAGCAGGGCTATAACCAAACACTTCAGATTTACAGATTAAATAAATCTCTATCTCAGAATGTCCATGTTTCATTATTGAAAGGATTCTGGGTCATGTCATCAGTTGCTTGATATTGAACACAGGCAATTTCACTTCTCTATGGTCGATTCTTTGCCATTGTGTGATGGAAAACAGAGAGGAAATCCCTTCAAACCACCTTGAGACAGTCTTTTGAAACCAGCCTTAGACCTGTGGTTTGTTTTGGATATGGCTTAGCACTGCAGGGGCTTAGCCAGAAATCAGAAGTAGGGTGTCCAAAATGGTCATTTTGCTTCACTTTTCAAATAACTTCCTTAGAACATGGCATGTTGTGTACCATTATCTCAAAGGTCTTGAGTTACCATGGTCACCCCACAAACACCCCACAAGGGCGTATGTTGGGTTTATTAAAACTCTTGTTTATTAAGTAACTGGGTGTCCAATTTTAACTATCCCTATCTCCTGCATGTTAAAGTTTCTTAAAACAGGGTGTCCAAATGAGGCAATTGTTCACTTCAGGGTGTCTATTTGGACTGGTGTCTGACCAAGCCTTTGCTTAGCAGGCCAATCTCATGCAGCTTATATGAGTATATGAAGCTGTATATGACTCAGAAATGATCCGTTTTAATATGATATATCACAGCATTGTGGTAGCCATGGTGTATATAAACCCAGTTAAAACATCCGGTTTTTTATCCAATTTATTCAAGACAGGAAAAATGTCAAATGAGACACCCTTTTCTTTGAAAATACTGATTTGAGACCCCTGAAAATTGAAAATAGACGCAACAATTTCATACTTATAGTTACATTTCTTTACCCCAAATGACGAGGGTGGTTGGAGGGAGCTTCCTGTTGCCCTGATGTTTTGTGAGCTAAAGAGAAACAGGAAGCCAATATGTCTGTCGTGTCTTTGTCTGGTCCTGTGAGTGTCCTGTGTTTGTTGCTAGTGGTGTCTGGGTTGGTTTCCTTCACCCTTTGGGCTGGCACCCTGCCATGGGAATGAAATAACCTTAATTACAGTGTAAAACCCCAATCAAACAAAATCACCCCAAATACCACACTGTCTGTCCCGAAAACAACACGTCCCCAACGCCTTTACCCCAGCCCACCGCCATGACAACAACACTTTCTCCAAAGCATACATTGATTCTTGTTGACATGATGGCTGTTCCTTCGTCTGTGAAATAAGCTCTTATCCCAGGGAGGGTATGTTATCTGTTTTACTGGAGAAAAACGCCAGGGATGAATAGTAACTAGATAACTTCCTGCAGTTGGGACACTCTAATTTTGGGACAGTCCACAGAAAAAACATTTAAGACCTCCTGTTGTAAAGCATATTTCTCTGTCCCCACTTCCAGAAGTTATAGGGATATAAGAAAGTTCAGTTGTTAAAAGTGGTATAGTATGAGCAGATGTACAAATTAACATTAGAAGCGAGGAGGCACATGATTCAAATCCTCTTTGCATTGCCTCAAAGCTCAGAGAGCACCAGGGCAGAAAAACTCCTGACAGACCAACATGCTAATTAGACTCCCTGATTGGACTGCATTATAACCCATCTATAAACTAATTCTACTGAATAATTCCACCAGGCTCTTCAATTACCAAACTCAATTTGCTTTTACCAGAGATACCACAAAAATAGTGCCGATTCTCTATGCTGGTTATAATAGATAGGAGTATAGATAAAACTAGAACATACATGTACAGCAACATGTAATGGCTTTTTAGTAGGACAACATCCCAGTGACCCCACTGATTTGGAATGGTCATACATGTATAATACTATCTGAATCCGTCCGACACAGGTACCAGAAAAGATAATTAAAGTATATACATGTTTAATACTATAACTCATTTTTTTCTACCCATTTAATACTTTGTCTACACTTCATACGCCCACATGTGGTAGCAGGGGCTTAGCCAGAAATCAAAAGAATGGTGTCCAAAATGGTTGTTTTGCTTCATTTTTTTAAGTAACTGGGTGTCCAATCTTCTGTTAAAGTTTCCCAAAACTGGATCAACTATGGGAATTACCAAAGGGTTGCTTCTGCATTTATTAAGATTAGATAAATGGATGTAAACAATACTTATTTTTTAACTTAAGGCAGCCAGTCAACTCAGATCCAGGAAAAATACTAGGCCTATATATGGTTTGACTATCTGATGTTACCGGTCAGGTGTCCATCTTATAGGGATCCCTGGCTAAGGGCAGTTTGTTTATAGACTAGCAATGCTGTCTTTACTTAACACTGGAGTCTAGAGGAATATTAACTTTCCAACATTATGAAAACTTGTCACATTTTATGTTTGTACTACTGGTGTCAATTATTGTTGGAATTCAGTGCATTTATACATGTACATGTACATGTATAAGTGAAATGCCAATCAATCAATCAATCAATCAATCAATCAATCAATCAATCAATCAAACCATCTTAAAGATTGGCTGAAAATTCTACAGCCATGTCCCCTGGCTAAGGGCAGTTTGTTTGAAGAGTGGCAATGCTGTCTTTTACTAATCACTGGAGGAAAATTAACTTTCCGACATTATTGAAATGCTTCGCATCTTGGTTTTGCTAGTGTCAATTATTGCTGGAATACACCGCCATCATATAAGCAAAATACCCCAAAACACGGCGTAAAACACCAATCAATCAATCAATCAATCCCTCTCTGACTTCACTTCTTTTGTGTGCTGAGTTAAGTTTGGTCTCTCCTAAGGGTAAGATGTGAGGTCTTCTGATACATGACAGAAGTACCCTAAATTGTATCAATTCTCTGTTGCTTTGTTAGTTTATTGGGTATAGCCAGTCGTTATGATCACTAATCAATACGGACATGGTCGGAGTAGCCAGGCATTGCGGTCAGCACACAGTACCTCTGAGGAAGGCCTTTTGAGTAAGCTGGACCTAACAGAGTACTGATTGGTAACTCAAACGAACACGAATCCTTTCACATGTTCTAAGAAAGACAGATACCAGCTAACGACTTATCTATCTGATTTATTGAAAGAGTTGGCATGTATCTAACTAAATTACCCTCCCCACCCTCCCCCCCCCCCCCATTTTCTTTATCTTTCACTTTAGGGCATACATGTATAAGGAAACCTTTTGACATTTCTCATTGAGTAAGATCAGAATTAACAAAAGAGGACATTCTGACTGACAGAGAACCTGTCTGTTTTATCCAGCCCTAACCTGTCAGTCTTAAAGGAAAAGACAAGTGTTTTTCAACTTTGAAAATATGCAATAAAAATAATAAGTTTAGGTGGAAAAACAGTTGTCTTTCCCTTTAATGCTGTGCAAGGTGCTCCTGGAGTACTGGACAAATGAAGGACACAATCAAACCTATATTTACAATTTTGTTGTACGGTTACATAAAATGCTCATATTTACACATTCCTGTTGCTTTGGTGCTCTCAGCGATATGGGGCAACTAAAAGTTTCCTTCCTGGTGTATTTTTGCACATCTTTCAGACTGCATCAAGACTTGTAGCATTTATATTAATGATTTTGTTCATAGCCACACATAGTCCCCATGCAATTGAATTCAAAAATGTTTAGAACGCACTACATGTATCTAGAGTTTGTTTGATTAGGGTTAAATGCCGTACTTAAAGGGAAAGACAACTGTTTTTCGACCTAAGCTTATTATTTTTATTGCATATTTTTAATAATAAACAAATGTATTGTACTTGCAATTGAGTTAGCATAGCTATTAATTGGTTAATTTAAAAGGCAGGAGTGACGTCATTGTTCCAAAACACGGCCGGTCAACACTGAGGCCTTTTGCTTAAGTATGTATTGGAAGGCATCTTTAACAACACGGCATATACACTAGCCTGGTTATCCAAGCGCAATGTTAATCAGTTGTATATATATCCAAATAGCTCTTTGAGCAACATACGTTTATCATGTTTTCAGCTGACATGCAGTTTTGAAAATCCTCTTCTTAGTACTAGGTTGTTGTTTGTTGTTGTTGTTTCGCTTTGGGACGGAACCCTCACTTTCAGCTTTATATGAAAGCATACACCAGTGCAGGCAATAGGGGACAGCTACGACTATAAGCTTATGATATAACTACGTCTACCGTGTTTTGGAACAATGATGTCAGTTACGCTTTGT
>JAVFBX010225212.1:0-11130 GCA_034783855.1 Mopalia kennerleyi | reverse complement strand
TACAGTTGTTTGTCTTTGAAAATATTCATTAAAAGTAATAAGTTTAGGTCTAAAATCGTTGGTCTTTCCCTTTAAACGAAGATCACGAACATGTTGCTTCGCAGTAACGTCATAATTATTGAAAAAAAGCCCATTCAACATAAATATTATCGGCGTGAAAAAAAACAAAAAATTTACATTTAAACAATTATTTAGGGGAAAAAAGTGCACGGAAAATCACATGAATTGCGTCACACGTGAAATACTTTTTGGCGAACATTCAATGACAGCGATTAGATTCTATCAGAAGTTGGAAATCAGCCCTTACCCTGGCCAGCGCTGATAGTTCAAATAGCGCCCTCCAGCGAGAAATAGAGAAATCTCGAAGAGCAGGAATTGGAGGTGGAATCATGGGTAAATCATGTTAAAGCTATTTCTACCGCTTGGCAAAGGTGATATTTTACCCATAAGGCGTCAGTAAATTCTGACATTCAAGTGCGCAAAACAAACGAAATGAGTCAAGTGGCACTATGAAAGTCCTCTGAAAGTAAAAACGCCGTTGACTGATAGCCTTGTTTAATACCTTTGTTTGATAGACTTCGGATAGTATCCCAGCTTAATTTAGGACAGCAATCAGAAACATACACGAGGTAAACCTTTGCTCACTACAAATTCAAGTTACATAACATAGGATAGGTGCTACTAGTCTATTATTTAGTGTATAAACAAGACGGCTTGCTAGGCCAATGAGTGAAAACAACTATCTCACATGACGCTAATAGCAAGGCCAAGACGTTAAAACATGAAACATTTATTCTTAAAGTGGTATTTACAAGAAGAGGTACATATAAGATTGAAACGTAGTATCCAATAGACTAAGAAGTTGTTATCCATACCAAGTATTTACATCCCACAATCACGATACATCCCGAACACATCATAGAACCTTCCGCCAACCTCGTCAAGATTCACCAATGTAGTCCTACATACTTATATACATACATCATATAAGTGAAAAACAGCGTAAAACAGCAATCAATCAATGAATATAATAACTGTTAACATCGTGAAGCAACTAAAGCCGATTAACTTTTTACCTTTTTAATTTAAAAGTAAGTCACCTCTTATATCGTTCAATTGCACGATTTGCGAGGTGGATTTGAAGTTCCCTGCCCGGACAGTTTTCTCAAGTGAGTCGACAGTGAACTGTGGGTGGACTGTTTGATACACACGGATTAGGAACCCTAAGTGAAAGCTAGCAAGCTGGATTAATTAAGCACGAACAGCACGGACCTGTTAGAGAGCCAAGTGTCAATGTATTTGAGCTCTTAATTAAACCGAGAATCGAGAGGATGAAAAAAAGTCATTAAAATAACATTGGCTTTTGAGTTCTGGGTTTAAGACGTAGATAAGTTAGTGTAGACAGTATATGGATTCTCCTACGGAAATTTGTGTATATTCAATTAAATTAAACCACACAAACACCCGTGGTAAAACCAATAACACAGTGATACACGAACAAGCAGTGGTCAAAACCCGTAAATAATTCTATCTGTTTCAACTATGTTATATTTATGTCCTCTCCAATCTGTGATATGTTATCAACTCTGTAAACTGATTGTATGTATCTCTATGACTTTGAGTTCAATAAACTAAACTAAACTAAAGAGTTCACACGGTTATTCAATTCTCGATTTTATTTTCAAATTAGGTTGTCTACAAATCCTGTTATTCAGTGCCAATTTTATCCGTTCTAATGTATATACATTATTGTTCTTAGATTTACCTACCCAGATAGTTATTCCCCGAAATGAAGTATATTGGCTTGGCCGGTTTTTCAGATTTGTTTAATTGGTTTTCCTGAAATGACACAAATTTTCAAATGTTTAACCCTATCATTTTGTATTCTGTAGAAATGCAATACAATACAAAGTGGAAAAAAATGCGCTTTGTTGGTAAACCAAAATTTAAAAAAAAATTATCTCTATTCAGGACCTGCGGAGAGAATTCGAAATGGAGGCGTTGCGGAGCGGAAACGAACGATTGGTTCTTTCGGCTGCGCTCGGAGTTGGGGAAGAACATATACAGAAGAGCTATGAAGTGGATAAAATAGCAGGGTACGGTATGCATATACAGGAGTTCACGCTCTTCATTCGGGCAGAGGGTTACGAGTGAGCTTCCTGTTGCTCTGGTGCTCTCGGAGCAAAGGGGCAACATGATGTAGATATGTTTGTGATGTCTTTGTATAACGTCCAGTGATTGTCCTGTATTTGTTCTGGCTTATCCCTATTTGTTGCCTAAGGCCTCGATGGTGGTTTCCTTCTCTCATTTTACTGACACGTCGTCCTGTGAGTAAACTCTAATCAAACAAACAAACAATATTCAGAATTTGACAAAATGAAAAATGGCCCACACAGTCCTCCATACTCTTCAATGACTTGTAAATTTATAATGATGTCAGGGGCGTGTGTAAGTTGGCGCTGTTTGTTTTGTGTTGTGGCCGAAATGACCCGCTTTAATAAAGTAAAATAAGTACGTTTAATTTCAAAATCAGACTGATAACGTTGTCAGTTACGTTGGATTGTCAAACGATATACCGCAAAATTACATAAACATATATAGACCATTTCTGCAAAATAGTGCAAATAAAATGCAGTCTGTTTTAAAATGCAATTAAATTTGTACATAAGAATGTTTCAACCAATATTCTGTACATTTGCGTAGACGACGGGTCAAAATGTAATGGTCCCAACGGTGTTCCGTATCATGACAGGTGTATCTTTGCAATGCTAGTATGTTAAACGTTGTTGGTATTTGAGTTATTTGCACCTAATTAATTTTCTCTGACGTTTTCACAGAGCTTTGCCTGTTTAGGATGATGGTTTTCTTGTTTGAAAAATGGCACGTGTTCGCATAAGCTAACTTATGTTGCCCCGGTGCTCTCTTGGCTTTAAGTTAGCCGAAGAGCAACACAAAGCGAGACGTTGTGGCATCCTTGTTGTGTGTATTGTCATTGTCTCTGCGTTGTCCTGTCTTTGCTTTGTTCGTTTGTTGGCAGTAACGTGTAGGGTGGTTCCTTCACTTTCTGGGCTGGCATGCCGTCACTAGAATAACACAATCCTTAGGTACGACACAAACCCCAATCAAATAAACAAACAACATTTTAGATGACTCATTTACATAAAACGCATTCATCAATTCCTCGTCAACTCGCCAGTGGAAAGGTTTAGTCCAGTAACGTGTGCGTTGAACAAACGACAGAAAGATGATATGATATATGATATGATGTTCCTCAAGCGCTAAGTTAAGCAGAATGTCTAGGGTTATAACAATGCTGTCTTCAGTCAGAGGATGGATGTTCTATGGTATGCTGTTCTATGCTATGCTATGCTATGCTGTGCTGTGCTGTGCTATTCTATGCTATGCTATGACTTTAGTGACGGTACACATAATATATTTAATTGATTGAAGGTACACAGTTTCAAGAAAACAAACTTGTGGCAATAAAGCCTAAAAACACGAGTTATCACATGATTAGTGACTCCATGGCCTGGTCGAATCTTCATGGTATTCTTTATATCCAAAAATATTTTGTTTCTATCAGTTATCTAGATTTTATGAGCCTGATGACGTATGATTATCACGGACCATGGAGCGGGTTAACTGGCCTCAACAGCCCATTATTCTCCCGCTCTGCCAACATCCGGTTCGACCAACAACTCAGTCAGGTGCGTCAAATGTTAATTCACATTGGGTCCATGGTATAAACGATGATGAACGTCAGCTGGATAAAGCCTTTTAATAAATCTAGAATAAATTAATTCCGAAAACATATAAAGTTTCCGAATATACCTCCAACCTCAACAGCGACTATGTAAATACCTTTTGTTATAGACGCTGACAAAAGAGGGGACTTTTACCGGGGATAGCCAGAATACATTTAACTGTTAAACATCCAAATAAACTTCTCTCCTAGCCGACAAGGCTTCGGAAACATATAAAGTTTCCGAATATACCTCCAACCTCACCAGCGACTATGTCAATACAGTATGCACCGCCTTTTGTTATAGACGCTGACAAAAGAGGAGACTTTTACCGGGGATAGCCAGAATACATTTAACTGTTAAACATCCAAATAAACTCCTCTCCTAGTCGACAAGGCTGTTATTCAGACAAGAATCAATTAATTATGTTCCAAAGTGTAATTACTAAACATGTAAAACCTAACGAATTTGTTTATCCAGTATAGGCCTTCTCTGGAACTGAAAAGGAATGCCGCAATTTTACCATTTTCTTTGGAGCCCTTCAGGTGGAATTTGTGTCCGACCAAATCGTATAAACAGCTGGGGTCCCTATGTCAGTTCATCTATTGAGTGAAGTTATATATTTGGGATAATCCCAATAATCTCCAACACCTTGTCACCTTTGTTTTACAAGGATGAAGTTTGTAAGTCTACTTTTAAATAAAACAAAAATTGTATTAATGTCGTTAACACCTTATATATAATCAAACATATAATTTTTCATCTAAAAACCAAAGATTGTTTTGCTTAGGAGTGGTCAGTAAATCGCTGGGTAGAGGCCGGAGCACCCAGAGAGAAGTTAGTATTAGGAATAGCAGCGTCCGGGAGAACATTTACCCTGCAGGATAACAGTACTAGGGGTGTTGGAGCGCCAGCTGTCGGTCCTGGAGAGCAAGGGGAGTTCACTCTTGTACCAGGAGTTCTTTCATATTATGAAGTAAGTCGGTTTTTTTATCCCTCGCTTTTTCATCCTTGCGCCGTTCCATATAATGTGATTGTTATTGACATGCAATTATTCACATTCAAATACCAGGTAAAAACATTAGGCCTAAGGACCGAATGTTTCAATTTTAAATAAATGTTAAGACAATAACTGCTCTGTGAAAATTGCCGATAAAGTTTCTATTTTAAGATCGTTCTATTCGCAGATTTGTAACTTCTTGTCGGAGGGCGGCGAGTACGAATGGGACGATATACAGAAGACACCGTACGCCTACTTCGAGGACCAATGGGTTGGTTTTGATGATCCGAAAAGTGTTCAAATAAAAGTGAGTCTATTGCCGACATTTCCATACACTAATTATCGGTCCGAGCTTTCCCAGGGCCTCTGTGAAAATCAGAGGGTTTTTTTTACTGGAACTGCTACCCTTTATAATTAAGTGTAAGTATTTGACTTTGGTCTTCGGTCTCCCTCAAGAGTGCTAACAGTTATATGATTTCAACTTTCCTAGCCATCGAGTACCATCTAGCTCTCTTGGCAGGCCGCGAAACGCAATGCTATGGTGTTGAGAGGACTATGGTTTAAATCAAATGGTTATGTCCCATTTCTGAAATATCTGTATTTTTTCTTTCGTTCAATAGACTGACTGGATGATTCAGCAGGGTTTGGGCGGAGTTATGATATGGTCGCTGGATCTGGACGACTTCAGCGGTAATCATTGCGACCAGGGCAAATTTCCCCTAACCGCTGCAATGAAATATACCATCGACAATCTGACAGTGCCAGACTCAACAACAGCAGCGTTACCTGGCAAAACAACCGAAATAATATTACCCTCTTCTACCGCTGTATATACCACGCGTTTACTGCCGAAAACTAGGGTAAGCCCAAAAACTAGCGAAATTTCCACAAAGAAAACGAAAACAACGACCGAAAGCGAAAACATGATTCCTTCATCGCCATCGACGCGAAAGGGATCAGTCTTCGTGGTAGTTCGCGGAACAGCCTCGCGGTCACACTTTTCCGCCAACATAGTAATGCTTGTTATTGTAACGCTCCATTTTCTGCACAAAACATTTGCATAGAGTTTTTATGCTAATAATTGCCTTTGAAAATGTTCGTATCGTTTTTCCTCATTGTCTTGTCAATAACAACCCTAGGTTTTTGTTTTCTAAAAATTTACACACCGTGGGTTGTAAGGTAATGAGAATGGCATATTAAGCTAATCGAACGGAGCGAATAATCAAAGGATAGTTAAGATAGTGGTAATTGTCATCAAGATATTTGATTGAAATCGACGTGTAAGTAATGAACAGCACAACAAATCCCAGCATGCTTCCGGCACTGTTTTAAACAATAAATTGAACTTTTGACCTACAGACCTTGACAACGACTCTGTAATTAAGTACATAGCAGACTAAGATCATTAAGCAGGATATAATTGGTCATATTTTGACGTATTAACAAGTTGGCGGATATAATGTATAATGTTCTTCAGAGCTATTAACAGAAATAGAAGTTTGAATTAAACCGAAATGTTGAATCGACGTGTGTTTCTTTAAGCCGAATAGCATTACATTACTATAGTTAGTTTTAGCAACATTTTATTTCCAGAACATTTGGAAGATTAACTAACAGACTATTGAGCCAATTCTTGTAACTATAGTTCGTTGATGTTCACGGCCAAAGAATTATTACTTCAAATTACCAATTCGCACATATTGTAAAATATACCCATGCACTTTATATTTAGCTCACATTGTATCGTCAAAGTAACCCCTTAAAATTCTAAGCTTATAATAAAGTTGCTTGTTATGTGGTTACGCTCGTTATCAAAAAGTTCATAAGCGAGTCCTATGGAACAGATGGGTTCAGTCTGGCATGCAGGCGGGTATATGGGAGGTCACCTCGGACGTAATACGGACGGCGACATTATGGCACGCTATTTATAAATCAGTCTAAAAAACTTATCCGCTGTTTAGGGGAACTCACACTTTTAATCTGCTTTGCGTTCAGAACATAATCAATCTAATTAAAATCAGATCTCTAAAACGGTCCCCATGTTTTATTTGTCGTTATATTGAGATCTGACGCAATTACCCTATGCTTACAATATCGATTTGTTTATTAAATTGACCAATCAGACAGCCCCTTTCTGAAATCTGGACTGTAAAAGCCGAAGACTTCCGCCGACGAACCGAAGTTTACCGAGTGGCTATTTTAACCAAACGAACGGATACGCACACAATCAACAAACATAATTCAAATAATAAACTTTGAGTGGAGTTGCATTTTTCCCTATTTACTACATGTGACTTACAACAGCAACTCAGAAGAAAATCGGACAACTTCTGCTTGTTTTGGTTGAATTTGATGTTAACCATAGCCCCGTGTGGACAACTGAAACTGGGACCTTTCGTGAACCCCAGTAAGTTTGGCCTGATTGAACAGTATAACTAGGGTGGTTGCGTTAGATCTCAATATAGCGACAAACGAAACATTGGGAGCGTTTTTGAGATCTGCATTTAATTAGATTGGAACATAATGTACTCCAAAACATCATTTCCGTGTTCTAAAACCATGTGGAATTCGCTATGTTCATTGAAGTGTGGTTAATAGTGCATATACGCTGGTGATTAAGCTTCCGGCGAACAACATGCACGGCGCGTATGTATATTCATACCTTTATCACGGCCGAGTGTAGAATGGTACTACCGGGACGACTATTTTGCGAGGTTAAGCCGATTGCCATCAAAAATAGAACCTGGGAATTCTAATGCGTATAGCCTTATTATGAACCAGGGTATCACCTAGTGAAAAGACTCGAAGACAGTGTGGCCAGTTAAGGCGAAAGACAGATTGTTTAAATCCAAACATTACTGTCCTTCATTGATATTGGAGGAAAAGTAAATTTCCAACATAGCAAAGCTCTTTATGTTTTATGGTTGTGCTGGTGTCAATAACTGTGGGAATGCATTGCTGCCATACCCCAATCAATCAGTCAATCAGGGTGAACTTGGCGCCGATGACAAGAGATGGGTGTTAAGTAGAAGAACCACAACTCTGGATAGAAAAGGACGACAACTCTGGTTTGAAGAATAGAACTACAGAATGAGATTGGGGGCTTGACACTAATGCGACTATTATGTGATTCGACTCTGTTATGTGGATGTAATCTTAGTTAGGCACAGCTGTAGCAGTAGTCCGATTTTCTACCTATGCCAGTTTTCCTCTGAACTTTCAATAATGCCATCGGTGGTGACTGCACCCAGTTGTCCTCAGTTTCAGTGGATTACACGTCGACATGTCCCTAGCTTTTATAATACTGTAACTGTACTGTAACCCGTCAAGAACGGATTCATGTTGCTCAATGAGAACAAGCAGATTAGGTAAAGACCTGAGACAATCCGATATTGTATGTATTCCGATATATAAAGTCAATATTTAAGTCAATCAAATTAAAATTAAATCTCAAAAACGCTCCCCGCGTTTTGTTTGTCGCCATATTGAGATCTACGGCATCACCATACTTACAATGCCGATTGTTTTCTTAAATTGACCAATCACAGAGCCGCTTCTCAAATCTGGTTTTTAAAATTGCCGCCGACGACACCGAAGTTTACCGATTTCGGTGTTTACAATAACCCCGTGTTATCTGTGTTTTTATTGAACAAATCGAGTAAGCTTGACTTAATTGAATAGTATATACTGGGTAAAGGTTATTGCGCTGGATCTCAATATAGCGACAAACAAAACACGGGGAGCCTTTTGGAGATCTGATTAAAATTAGATTGATACTTAAATCAAAACAATATAAAATCCGATAACCCCATCGTAGTCCATTCTTCATTCTTTAAAGTGATAAACTCACATTCCCTCTTACCGTACGTATTGAGATGTTTAACTATTGTATATTTAAGTTCATACACAAGCAAGGCTTTTGTGGTTCACAACTGTTGTGCAACACTTTAACAAACATAAGTTGAAATCCATAATAGTCTTGCTTGTGTATTTTCATCCTTACGACTAAATGCCTCTTAAAATGTAATATAACTTATAATTAAATAATTAAATGTACATATACTGTATTGGTAATAAATGCGTTTTGGGGATAACTCTTGTGCGTTTTGATGAGTATGTATGTGTGGGGATAACGGGATAACGAATGGTAATTTGCAGATATATGCTCAATTTCAGACGTGATTCATATTTTTGATTTGATGAAAAAAAAAATCTCCAAAGCAATTTCTTTCTGACATTATCCTTTAATAAACGGCTCCTAGTGACGTCAGACACTGAGGGTTCCATGAAAGATAACTTAGTAAATTGTCCAACGAAAACTGTGAGTCAGCGAAAATCGTCGGCTTGTCATAACGAAGTTTGGAAGAGGATGTGCGATTGGCCACTCTACACCATCCAATCGGCTGCGTTTGCTATAGGGTTTTGTATGATAGCTATTGGAAGATTGTCAAGTTCGTATTATGTGTCTAATACGAGACCATATGGGATGGGAATCGACCATTCAGATATCTAAGAAATGTGTTTAATGGGTAATAAAGGGTTTTGTATGAAAGCATACAAAAAAGTTTTTTTTTATCAAATTTTGTTTGCGTCAAAATCTGATAATTCTGATTATGGATTTGGGTTCCATGTGACAGGCTTATTGGTATCTGATTCGCACGTGATCCTCTCTGAGTTGAATGAACAAGAAAGTTTTCTAGGTTGTTGTTGTTGAAGCAGTGTTTCGCCCGATGTTGTTATAAGGATCACGTGATTGTATCACGTGCACAATTCGATATCTCCGCTACCAAACTACCACCAGACAACCTCGGAAATACGTCTTGTTCACGTGAAAGTACATTAAATGTGCCAGTCTAATTAACGAACTTCGGATTGATCTTCTCCTTTTTATTTGTTGACCATCAGAAACCAAATTTAGGCAAATCCCGTGAGGTTGTTACAGCCAATCACCTCCAAGAAAGTTTAGACGCAGATGAGCGCAAGTCTCGCGGGAGTTTATTTCTGGTTGTCTGCTTTTTCTTGAATGTCTTCTGGTTTCATTAGGTTAACTGTTTACTGCATGTCTGTAGTTTATCTCTGTTCTATTTCAACTGCAAATGTATCTATCCTTGTACGTATGTTTGTTCATGGCTGAAATGCATTCTTTATTTATATCAAATTCTTTCTTTCTTCAATTTACTTTTAATCACTTCTATATATCTCTAACTTTCAGTCAAATTCGTCACTACCATGGGTACTAAAGACACTGGACATTTTGGATCCCGACGACAAAAATTAGTCATAATAGATTAACAGACCATGTCATACTAACATTGATGTCGCACTGTGCACAGCTTATATCAATGTTGATCCTCTGCTGATAGGCCCTACAGATTCAGACTTAGCTGTAGCAAAATCATACTATGTAATATTGGAAGACCATAACTTTTCTAACAAATTGGATCAGTTCAAATACTGCTGTTTGCTGTTGGAGAACTCGGCCATCAAGTAAGAGAAATTACCCTGAGAAATACTGGTCAGTCATTCAAATCACTGCTGTCAGCAGCGGCGGTTCGTTATAAACCTCCAAAATACACAACAGGATTGACTAAAGGTTTGGCCCATTAAAAGACCGTTAACAGTATTTTACTATTATTTTTAAATTCAAACTTGTGCAATTTTATTGAACAAATGTTGATGACAATAAAATATTGATGGAGATATACGACGTCTAATGCATTCGTCATAATGGACGATAATATAATAATATGTTTCAAAAGTAAAATTATTCGTGATGCAAAAATTAACAAAAACTTATCGGATGTGAATATAATTATTAATATTATTATTTATCAGTCTGTGGCTTCTCGTCTATTCTGTTATGTTTCTGCTTTCTGTACCTTTATATTCAACTGTGTGTACTGCCTGTAGATATATGTCTAGCAATGTTCCCATGAACTCTGAGGACTATTTCCACTTTTTGTCAAAACACTTTTTTCGCTTTCTATTTTCATACACTTTTAGAAATAATGGCTCTTTGAGTGTTCTTTGAAAAGATGATGGCTCCTAATGAAACCCGTATGGTTCTAAATCGAACAATAAGGACAAAAACGGTTCTTTGATATAATAAGATAGGGAGAAATACATTGGCCATTTGCTGTGAGGGTTCCATACAGAACCATAAAGTGTTCCACCAGAGCCATGACTGAAGAACCTTAAAGGAATTCTAGCAACGTCAGAAGATTATCTTACATTTAGTGCTTATTAAATGAAGATTGTTAACTAATTACCCTACTTGGGGCGCTTTGCGGTTTATTTTACCTCCTATAGCGTATATCCGCTCGCCAGGCGAACAGCTCAACTCCAGGCGAAAGTTAATGAGCTGCGAGTCACGTGACCTTGGTGACG
>JAVFBX010225201.1:0-11130 GCA_034783855.1 Mopalia kennerleyi | reverse complement strand
ATATTATTTACATCACAGTTTAATAAATTATTTACATCATTAACATTTTTAGCAGAGGCTGAAAGGGTAGTGTCGTCAGCAAACAGATCTATGGTACATTGTTTAATATGTAATGGGAGATCATTAATAAATATCAAAAATAACAATGGCCCAAGGATTGATCCCTGAGGAACTCCACATTTAACATTTTGAAAATCAGATTGTACATTACCGATGCATACCTTTTGTTTTCTGGAGGTTAGGTAACTTTTGAACCATAGTGGTGTATTGCGTTCTAAATTATACAGAGAAAGTTTGTGTAGTAGAATACTGTGGTCTACTAAATCAAATGCTTTTCTCAGATCTACAAACACTGCTCCACATATATCTCCATTGTCAATTTTAGTTATCCATTCATCTGTTAATTTTGTAAGGGCTGTGTGGCAAGAGTGATGAGATCTGAAGCCTGACTGTAATTCATGAAATAACTTGTTGGTTTCAAAATATTGATTGAGATGATAAGCTACATGCTTTTCTAATATTTTAGATAGAGTGGGAAGAATTGAGATAGGTCTGTAGTTGTCAGTGCATGTTTTGGAGCCAGTTTTATGTAGAGGTGTTACACGTGCCTGTTTTAGTTTTTCGGGGAAGATTCCTGTACCTATTGATTGGTTAAAAATAAATGTAAGCGATGAAGTTATAAATGGAGCTGTAAGAGTCAAAAGTCTTGGCCCAATGCCATCTATTCCAACAGATTTCTTAGGATTAAGTTCAGTTAAATATTTAAAAACTTCGACTTGGGTTATGAAACCAGTCTTAAAAGTAGTCTCATAATTGTTAAGTTTTTCCATAACATAGTTACGCAGCTGTGAAAGGTCTGAAGTCGAGTGTGTTTTAGCTGCTAAACTTCCAACACTGATAAAGTACTTATTTAGAAGGTTAGTAATTTCTAATTGGTCACTAGTTTGTTCATTATTGTCCTTATCAAGAGTAGAGGGAAATGGTGGAGATGGTGAAGAACATAGATCCTTCATCATCTTCCAAAGATTTTTTGTTTTTGTTTTATCGCTAACAGCCTGTTGAATTTCTTTTGATTTAGCATCATGAATCAGCTTTTTTGTTACATTCCTCCATTTTCTGTATTGGCTTTCATTTTGTTTTCTCTTGTACATATCTCTTGTCTGACGGGCTATTTTAATGTCTTCATTGTACCAATCAGGTTGTCTATATTTTTTTACTCTTCTACTTTTCATTGGTGCATGTTTAGAAATTATTTCATTAAAGAGGTTATACCATATGTCTAGTGCTTTATCTGGATCACTCTCCATCTCTACCAAGTAGAAGGACGCCCTAGAGATGTCCTCTAGAAAAGCTGACTCATTGAAGTTTTTAAAATCTCTGTAATTTATAGTGATGTGAGTGTTTTTGGTTTCTTTCTTAGATTTAAACTTTGTAAAACAGACTGGAAAATGATCACTTATACCATAGGAAGGAATTTTAACTTCTACAATAGAGTTAGTATTGGTTGTATATATATGGTCTAAACAACTTTCCCTGCTCTTAGAAATACGGGTAGGTTGAGTTACTATTTGGTTCAGATTGAAACAGCTAGTTAAGTTAGTCCAGATTTTGGGAATCTTATTTGGCAACATATAATCAATATTTAGGTCTCCTGTAATGATAATTTCAGCATGGTGAATAGAAGCTTTTTGAAGCTGGTCCTCAAATTGTGTGTACCACAGGGTTTGTGAACAGGGTGGGCGGTACACAAAACATAATAAAAACGGCTTTTCCTTTTCATTGCAGACTTCAAGCCAAACAGATTCAATTTCTGAAGATTCTAAATCTTCTCGTCTTTTAACATTCAAATTGTCTGCTGCATAAACCACTATACCCCCACCAACCTTGTGCTGTCTATCTTTCCTAAATCCATTCAAAGTGTAGCCATTGATATTTAAATGGTGATCAGGAATTACATCAGTTAAGAACGTTTCAGTAAATCCTACAATTTGATAATTCTTATTAAATAGGGTACATTTTAGTTCATCTAATTTTGGGAGCAAATGATGAATATTTAAATGTATTACTTTAAATCCTTTATGTATGAGGGAAAGCATATCCACAGAGTCATCCAAGCCCCCACTGTCACATGTATCTGTTGTAGATAATACATCATTAATAGAACTATTATGATTTATACAGGTGTTCCTAGAAAGATCGTAATAAAGAAAGGTATATGAAATAATGAGAATAATTGCAAGTAATACAGAGAATACAAAATATACTTCTAAGTTTACATCAGGTTGTATAGAATCACTTTCATACACATTTGGGCTCAAGGATAAAGAATTATATACACATATAGACTGAGAATCAGACAGATGATCACAGTTTGATGAATTATGACAGTTATTTTCGGCAGCCATTAATAACAAATTGCCAGTTTCTCAAACTGAAATAAAACAGTGTTTCTCTTTATGTCCACTCTGGCCACACTTCCTGCATACGATGGGATGACTGTGCCAGCATCTCGATTCCATGTGTCCTGCTTCGCCGCACTTATAACACCGCATGTCGCTAACAGAGCTGGTAGATTTGGGACGAATAACATGACAAACAGCATCTATGTTCCTGAGGAGTCGTGAAGTTCCCTTTACACTGAGATGAATACCATCCCCCACTAAGTATTCTCTGTTAACAGAGCCATTCGATAATCTGAAATTTCTGTCATTGTCCACGTATCCACGTATTAATACAATATGTCATAAATAATGATGCTCTTTGGCAAATGGCACCCCATGGGGGAGCAGGTAGGCCAGTCCTGCAGAATACTTCCTTGGCTTGGTCAGTCGATTGTAAGAGGTGAGAAAGGAGGAGCTTTCTGTTGCCCTGGTGTTCTCAGAGCTAAAGGGAAACAGGAAGCTGATCTGTTTGTATGTTTCATTTTTGTCTCCTCATATAAGTGAAATACCCTTGAGTATACCTTAAACACCAAACAAACAAACAATCTTTAGCAAATGGTTGTTTGTTTAACACTGGAGGAACATTAACTCTCTAACATAATCAAAACATATCACATTTAATGGTAGACTGGTAGTGTCCAGTATTGTTGGAATACACTGCCGTGTTAAATGAAATACCTTTAAACACAGAGTAAGACACCAATCAACCCATCAATAAGTATCGCTATGTACAGGTAAGATAATTGTTTTTGATAGAACTGATTTTTTGTTTATCTCAGAAAGTTCTGTTAGAGATTTTGTATTCTGTTTGTTTTGATTCTTTACAGACCCACTGCTAAACAACTGCTGAAGCTAGACTTTTTTAAGAAAGCCAAAGTAAGTTGATAGATTTCTTATTTATTTCAAATCTCTCAAATTTGTTCTCCTTATTTGTTTACTTTTTATATGCCCAATAAGCATCTGTTGTAATATGGTATGCCTATGGGCATCGTCTATGTGTCCTGCCCCTTGGGGGAGCGGGTTGGCCAGTCCTGCAGAATACTCCCTCGGCTTCCTCGGTCGGTCGTAAAAGGCGAGAAAAGAGGAGCATTATGTTGCCCTGGTGTTTTTAGAGTTAATGGGAAACAGGAAGCTGATCTGTTTGTACGTTTTGCATTTGTCTCCGTCGTCATATAAGTGAAATACCCTTGAGTACGACGTTAAACACCAATCAAACAAATAAATTATCATAAAAGCCAGGGAAATGACGAGATTGAGAGCAGAACACTGAGCACATCCCAGTACGACAATTCTGAGCATATAAGTCGTCATATAAGTGAAATACCCTAGAGTACGACGTTGAACACAAATCAAACAAACAACAAAGTTACAATCTATGTGTCCGACCGGCGTTGGTCCGGAAAGCTCCAATCTGTCAACAGAACTCAACAACTGTAAGGCCCATCTTTATAAAACTTGGTAGGCACATTCTCCATCATCTGTAGTTGTGTATTCTGCTTTTATGGATTATTCCTGTTTTTAAAAAGTTTTAGGTCTATCTGTCTGTTCATCGAATCATCTGACCTGCCTCAATCAATTTCCCCAGTAGAACTTGAAAACTTTTAGGCATATTGTTATGAAACTTGGGAGACACATACACCATGGGTTGTAGCTGGGTAATTTGTTATTATAGATTCACCCTTTTTGTCCACCACTACTATAGTAGGGGGGGACTTAGAAATGCTACTCGCGTCCGTCCGTCTGTCCGTCTGTCCGTCCGTCTGTCCGTCCGTGTTCACGGATGGTATGTTGTGTGGCTTTTTTTGAGTAGGTCGGACACTTGTGTGGCTTTGATACCTTGTGGGGCTAGCCCCACAAAGTCATGTTTTTAATGAGTCCAGTTCGACATTCTGTGTCTGTTTGGCCTACTCCTGGAAAAAGTCTCACAATGTTTGTGGACAAAGCTGTCCATAATTTTTGTCCATACGACGGACATTACTGTAAAGTGTCATCAACTGCAGGGAATCACACCCATTGACTTTTAGCCAATCACAATAGGGTGCTGAGTCACATGACAAAAACTTGCCAGTCCGCCATTTTTAGACACAGAAAACTGACATATACTCATCATAAAGCCACACAAGGTTAGAACACTGAATAAGAGGAATTCATATTTGAATTATATCAGGATAAGGTTTTTAATCATTATAAAGGTCCACTAATACGGGTATAAAGGTACATTTGAGATAAAGTTGCATTCAGGGGTACATATATCTTCCTCGTTCCTTACTTACAAGTATTCATGGAAGTCCCAGAAAGTTGTGGACAAATAAGACTCACAAGGTTTATGAAAGTAAAAGCCACATAAGTCACTGCAGGACGTGACCTGTAATAAGTCCCAGAGAGCTTTGGACAAACAAGACACACAATGGTTGATGGTAGTAAAAGCCACATAAGTCTCCTAAAGCAATGGACAAATGAGACACACAATGACAGATCATTCTTAATGCCACATAAGTCACATTTATAATACTGTGAAGTCCCAGAGAGATATTGTCAAACAAGACCTACAATGGTACATGATAATAGAAGCCAATTAAAGGGAAAGACCACTGTTTTTCGACCTAAACTTATTATTTTCATTGCATATTTTCAAAGACAACCATCTGTATTGCACTTGCAATGGTATTAGCATAGCCGTTAATTAGTTAATTTAAAAAGCAGAACTGGCGTCATTGTTCGAAAATACTAGATTTTTAAAACCGCATGTCAACTGGAAACATGCTTAACGTAAATGTTACTCAAAGAGTTATTTTGATATGTATACAACACATAAACATTGCGCTTGGATGACCAAGATTGTGTATATGGCGTGTTGTTACATATACCTTCCAATGCATTCATAAGCAAACGGACAGTCTGACACACAGGTGCCACATGTTTTCAAACTGCCGTGTGTTACATTAACTAACTAACTTCTATACATACTCGAATGCAAGTGCAATACAGATGCTTGTCTCTGAAAATATGCAATAAAAATAATAAGTTAAGGTCAAATCTTGCACATTAAGTCCTAGTTTATTGAGCTATATCATAACCTGTATGTAAGAATAGTGCCAGTAAACAATGATAAATAAGAAACACTCTGACAGTTGATATTCAAAGCCGCTTTTGTTATTGTATGTAAGACTATGAGTGTGTAATTTTTTCCCCACATCTCCGCAGTCACAATTCAATCTGTTTATGCTTCAATGAGATGGCTAAAGAGCAGTAAATGTGCCAAGTTAACAAAAGACACCCTAATAATTCAAAATCTAATCTAACCCCAATTTTGTCAGCACGCCCTGTACGCAGTAAGGTGAGCATATGTCATATCCCTGGGGTGGTCTATCAAGCTTTTTAATTTAATTTGCTATAAATACCATAACTCCAATTGAATCGCCCAATTGTCCTTAAAATTTTGGGCAAATATTGCACAACATGAGAGGAGAGGAATAGTATCTGTTCAGCTCATTACTGGCTGATGATGAATATTTATTACTTTAAAAGGCTTTTCAAACAGAATATTCTGATATTTTGTGTAAATATCACACAACATGAAGCGAGAGGGATATTGTCAGTTTGGTTCACTATACACATATTAATTACTCTAACAAGCTTTATGCAGATATTAAATTATTTTGCATTTTTACTTTGAAGTCAAAAGGAACGCATTCTCTTTTATTGGAGGAACAGGCGAGCTCTAGGCAGCCTTGCTGCCAAATATTTTTGCAGTTTGCTACAACAGTGAAGGTATTTTTTCAGATTATCCAGTGCCTGAACCATATTGCCTCGAAGGGCATATTCAGTGGTTATCCTCCCTTAATTCATTACAAAGAAAATAAATAACTTTCTGAAACCTGGTCAGCATAATACAAGAAAAAAATCAAACACTATCTGATCATGTTGCCTAATGGCACCTCATGAGTCCTCGAAATCACACTATATTTCCATAAATACAACCATCAGTCCATCACAGTAATTAATGGTGTATAACTATAATAAGCTTTTGTTAACAATTTTTATGTTAATCTGAACAAACTATGACAAGAAATCAGGACACAGTGAGAATCATTTCCCATCGATTTATCGTCGTAACAAGTAGGAAAGAGAAAATACAACATTAATAAATGTCAGGTTTTGCCAGAATCTTATTGTTTGTTTTGTCTTTCACTGCTGTCCAGCAGTGTTTTTATATAATATTTGAGAACAGTGCCAGGAAGATATACTGAAATATTTTAATGCCACTTTAGATAAGCTAGCCGGCCATTTAGTATTTTGTTTAATTCTGCTGTCTTTACAGGACAACATCAATGTTTACCAATAGAAATAGGGATGTGCCCTGGAGCTGTCACGTTTAAAGAAATTGGGGAGGAAACTTTCATTACTTTTCTTTTACAAGAGCATTTCAAGTTCAATTTGGCAATATAAAGAATTATTTATATATCTTTTTTCCAACCAAGGCTTAAAGTGATGGAATATTGTCGCCAAAACTATTTTACATGTAATGTCTGATTTATACTTGTTATCAAGTCGATTGGCTCCTATATTTAATCGGATGCGGAAGGCCTACATAAATGAGAACTTGTTGGATAGGGAGTCCTCTTTTATTGTGCCCTGTCTATGCCTCTCTACTGGCGTGAGAGTTGAAAACTCAGTCTCGTCTGCATTTACAAGAAAAGATGCTTTTGGAGGTTTTTTCAAGGCAAAGTTACATGAGGAACATCCCAGAAGCATAATGCAACCTACAACTCGAGTGGATGGTACCCATAGCATTATGTCACTCGCTCAGCCCAATGAAGAGACTGGCGAATGACGATTGACTACTAGACAGGTTTTCAAACTATACATGGTTGATGCGAGCATATATGGGTTGGTTTTTGGCATCCATACATAAGCTAAAAGACAAGATAAGTTTAGCTCTATGTCCGGCGACTTCTGGCTTGCATAACGACTTCAGGGAATGGATTCAATTCTTGCTAATGGCCTCCTTCCACAACCCTGATTAATGATCCCATCAGCATTATCACTGTAGAAAATTGACTTTACAACATAATATCCTTATATTTTAAGGATATTATTATTTCCTTAAAGTAGAGCGTAAAACACCAACCAATTAATCAATCACCTGACAGTGTTGTTACAAGCTCTTCTATTGGGAGTTTTAGGACAGTGAACTCGAGTTCAGGGTATTGCCCTTAAGCCTGGTTTTCACCAGCAATCAACACAAAGAGAATCTTCTAGACATTATCCAGATGGTAATTTGAATTCTAAAACATCTAGGATATCTAGTAAATTTCAAGAAATCGGACCTTGTTGGATTACAATTCAACAAACAATAATTAACAGCCTTTAGTGCTCTCGGCCTGAATATTTGCCTCAATCCTCGACCTATTAATGTCCATGCAAGAGTTTACACTCTAGGGTTCTCTTGTCAATCACCTAAACCAGCATTGGGCAGATCCGCGGTGCCATCTGTTGATGCATCTATATCAGGATATCGAATTAGCCCTGAATTGGTGGTTACATCCTACGAACATGATGTATGACGTCAAGTCCTCTTTCAGCCATCTCCCCATCTTTTCCTTCATTCGTTCGTCTCACTCAGGGTGGGGTGCTCACAGGGACAAGAACATGATTACGGGATAATCATGGATTTGGTCCATTTTTCAGTGTTTCTATAGCCACAGGGCGAAACTCATTCCCAATTTTACTTCAGTTAAGTTGGAAACTACTTTCCCTTTGCGGCTGCAGCAACATTCAGATTCGGGCAAGACATATATAGGGGGTGACTGTTATCTGTTATTTCGCTGGTGCGATAATATTGTGATAGTGCACAAGACTATTTGAATACAGATGATGTTGATGTTTCAACAATTTGCCCGCTTCTGTTTAGACTACCATTGTCAGAAGAAAACTACCTGGCGTTTGTGTCCAAACCAGTATCAGCTGCAATTTACTTGGACAACAAACACAATTTGATGACCTCAGTTCTCAAATATAAGCCAAGATTCAGTTGTTTTTTCTAAAGTTCTCTAAAGTACTTTTATTACTATCATCTTGTTTCAAAACATAGTTCTCTTGTCTCTTAGGAACGACTGACCCATGTTCAACTGCTGTTCAAACGGAACCCTTCTCTACTTCATTCTTAAAAATTCTACATTGAATATTTGTTCCTACCACCAAGATCTGCACCTGTGCCGGATCAACCCAGGATTTTGCCTGATGGCTAAAATGTTTACACCAGTGGCCCGCCTACTTAATCCGGGGGGACGGTGCGGTTCAGTCCTGTCGCTCTTACCACATTCATTTTCAGGGCTAGTTAGTTTGACAGATGAATTAATGGGTTCTGACTTCAATGTACACCTTTTAGTTCTGCTTACCAAAAAAATGGTCCACAAGGCAGTCCTACCCATTTACAATTTTTGAAGTGCCAGCTATCCTGAGGGAAACTTTAGAGGGAATAAGCTACACGACAATTTGATCACCCCCATACCCAAGTTCGACCATCAATTTGCATGTCAGAGTCGCTTAGGACTTCCACCAGGGTTTTCTCTGGCTTCGTCCTACCTAAGCGTAGTTCACCCTGAGTGTCAACATGCCACCTTGCTCCCCCTCACCACAGCCTGGACGACTTTCACTTTCATGATGCACGGTTAGCTATCACTGCATGCATATTTTGGTCACACCATGTGTGCTGAGAGACCTCAGTCTGAGGGCTGGCATGAAGCTCCTGGGTCACACCAGCTGGCTGACTTTCCAAGAACTTCACTGATGGACACAAAGAAACATCGCAAACTATTACACCTGCTGAATCTTCGGATCCACCTGTTTGTTCTAGGCTGTTTCTTCAACTCTATCATCAAAGTTCATTTCAACTTTCTTCCATGGTAGTTGTCTGCTATCGGACTCATTATGGCAAGAAACGAAAACACCTGTAAGTTTATGACATTGACACCTTCTGTTTCCTTCTGTTTTTCACAATATATATTTAGGAAAGCGAGCAGTAGAAAATTAATATCTTTAAAAGAGTATGACTTCAATTGTCCATGAAACGAATGGTATTGTTCAAACTACGATAAAACAGATAATAGTTTACATAAAATATTTGGACAATGAATTTGCAGTAGATAACAAAAAGGTTTGTTTAAAATTTTCATTGGTATGAAAAATAGAAGTATACTTTTCTATATTATGAATTGAATCGTCCCAGAAAACTATGAGCAAACAAAAGGCATAATAATATGTGTTAAGAATATTGACCTTAACAAAGTCAAACAAAATGAATGTATACCTCCAAAAAACTACAGTACTTAATATAGCCACACCAAAATATGTACAAATAGGACACAAAATGGGAGATAACAATAAGTTTAAGAAAATGAATCCTTGTATCCTATGATCTGTATATGTATTTAGTCGCCCCACAAAACTGTGAACTTAATAGCCCCACCAAAATATGGACAAATAAGACACATAATGGTCGATGACAACAAAATGAATCCTTGTATCCTATGATCTGTATATGTATTTAGAAGCCCCACAAAACTACGGAACATAATAGCCCCACCAAAATATGGACAAATAAGACACATAATGGTAGATGACAAAAATTTTGACAAAATGAATCCGTGTATCCTATGATCTGTATGTCTATTTAGAAGTCCCACAAAACTATGGAACCTAATAGCCCCACCAAAGTATGGACAAATAAGACACATACTGGTAGATGACAAAAAGTTTAACGAAATGAATCCTTGTATCGTATGATCTGTATGTGTATTTAGTCGCCCCACAAAACTACGGAACATAATAGCCCCACCAAAATATGGACATATAAGACACAAAATGGTAGATGACAATATGTTAAGCAAAACGAATTATTGTACCCTATGATCTGTATATGTATTTAGAAGCCCCACAAAAGTACGAACTTAATAGCCCCACCAAAATATGGACAAATAAGACACATAGTAGTAGATGACAATTAGTTTAACAAAATAAGTTATAGTGACCTATGATCTGTATATGTATTTAGTAGCCCCACAAAACTATGGAACTAAATAGCCCCAACAAAATATGTACCAATAAGACACATAATGGTAGATGTCAAAAAATTTAACAAAATGAATCCTTGTATCCTATGATCTGTATGTCTATTTAGAAGCCCCACAAAACTATGGAACTTAATAGCCCCACCAAAATATGGACGAATAAGACACATAATGGTAGATGACAATATGTTTAGCAAAATGAAATGTTGTGTCTTCCCACGAAAATATGACTTATGTGGTTTTTAATGTCCTTTGACGTTGTTTGTCTTGTTTGACAATAGCTTTCTGGGACTTCTCTGGTATATAGATTATGATATAGAATGACTTATGTGGCTTTTAATGTCATCTGACATTGCGTGTCTTGTTTGTCCATAGCTTTCTGGGACTTCTTTTGTGTATAGATTATAATATAGAATGACTTATGTGGCTTTTAATGTCATCTGACATTGTGTGTCTTGTTTGTCCATAGCTTTCTGGGACTTCTCTTGTGTATAGATTATGATATAGAATGACTTATGTGGCTTTTAATGTCATCTGACGTTGTGTGTCTTGTTTGTCCATAGCTTTCTGGGACTTCTCTTGTGTATAGATTATGATATAGAATGACTTATGTGGCT
>JAVFBX010225190.1:0-11132 GCA_034783855.1 Mopalia kennerleyi | reverse complement strand
CAGCTTGAATCGGCTATGTTTTTATCGTGCAATCTCCTGCGCAAGGAGATACGTTGAGTTTCATGTCTGTGCTTTCGACATTCTCCGTCGTGGCTGATTCAAGCTGAACGAATGACCGCAGCTAATAAAAAGTGGCATACATCTCATTTTAGTGACGAAAGAATCCTGTAAGGTAGAGAGCGGGGATATGTGGGGCATTATCATTTTAGTTGCCTTGATTTTAATGATCTAACTGCACGAAACTTGTCCCCCCGCTTATTCAGTAAGTATGCGGGGTTAAACACACCATGACTGTGAGAGAGAAGTCCTCACTATTAAGTAGGAAAAAGGTGATTTGACAAAAAAAAATTTAATCTGAACACATCTCAACAAAATATAAAGTTGGTAGTTCATTCAATTATATTTCTTTGCATATTTTTTTATTTCAGTTACTGCTAGTAAATCTACGATTATGTCACCGTATTTGAACTTTGACCCAGCATATATTACTCCGGTAAGTGTTTCACAAAATATTTCTTTATATACCATTGTTGTCGTTAGAAATTTTGAATAAAGGTAAATGAATAAGCTTATATAGGTTCAATTGATGTAGAAATAATAATTCCTCTACAACTTTGTGGAAATAAATCATGACTCTTTTGAGATACAAACATAACTGATTTACATGTAACTTGGCAAATGTTTCTTTGTAAAAAATATATGACATGCAATTTGCAAGTAATTCCACTGGCATTAATGCTATTTTGATCTACTATCAGCCATAAGGTGAGTGAGTCACACGATGGGGCTCGAGCAATTGCAGGGGTGGTTCTTGCAAGGTTTCTTTTGCTTTTCACTGTATTGAGGCAAGGTAGACAATCCATCTGATTGCAGATACTATCAAGGTGCCATTGAACCATATTGTTACAGAAGGTGAAAAAATAGAAAGATGCAATTAATATCACACTTGGAATAGTTTCAAAGTGAGAACTTACAAATCTCATCTGACAGACAGAAATTGGTTGGGAACAGAAAATGAAATTACAAAAGTGAATTGTTAAAGGAAAACGTTTTTAGCTCTGACTTCATTAATGAACTCACAGGTTTTATCAAATTGTTTTTTTTAAAATATATTACCAACAACCCTACTAGGTATCTAAAGTACTTAATCTCTCTGAGACTGTTTTTTTGTGATGTTTTCTAGCAGTTTTTGGCTGTTTTGTCATAAGTGTATGTCTGTCATCATATGAGTGAAATACTCTTGAGTACCATGTTAAACAAATTTGAAATGAAAAACTTTGAAAGGAAACAATGAAATTTTGGAAACATAATCAGTTGGAAAGACTACTGCGTCAATATCCCTCTCATTTGTCAGAACTACTTTATTGGATAAGAATCCGTGAGTGAATGACCTCCATGAAGTAAGACAGCTAAACTAAACTAAGCTAAATCAGTGTCAGCAGCCATGATGTATCAAGTGACTTGAAGAAGTTGAAGTGGTTAACAAACTGATAATGTTAAGTAATCCCCTCTATTGACAATTACAGACTGGTGAGCCAGAGTTTATATTCCCGGAAGGAGCCAGTAGACAAAGAGGGAGATTTGAACTGGCATTCTCACAAATTGGTGGTTCTGTGTTCGCAGGTAATTTATTTTTGCTTTGTTATTTTCAATCCAGTAATGAGATATCATGTGATTTATTTTTTTCTCAAAGGGCTCCGTCTGTGGCTTGATGCTTAGCTTGTCTGCCTACTAATCGGTAAATCCTACTTCGATGTACCTTCTACGGATTTACGTCTGTCTGTGGACCATCAGATACATGTATATGTGGGAGTCTCCCTTGTGGCTCGGGCAATCGAGATGGGGGCTACTTGTTTTTTCATGACATTTATGGAAGGAACTGTGTGAAATGGACAATTGTCTTATAAGTGGAATACCTTTGAGTACGATGATCGTTAAACCCAATCACACAAAAAGACAAAAGCATTGTATACTCTGAGCATATACTGTCTTTCCTAAGCAAAAGGCTTTCAGATTTCCAGTTGTGCTTTTGTGTAAATTACTGTAGTGTTGCAACTCGGCGCCATCATTAATTCACTTGAGTGTAGTCTAAAGCAGCAATCAATCATTCTTGTCCCATATTAGTTTGAAACATTGTTCAGTTACACATTGGTTAAGTCTTTAAACTATCCGAAAAGACAAACGACTCATATTGAGGATATTGTTAATTGTTTAGGTGCCGCCCTAGGAGGTCTGAATGGTATTTACACAGGTATCAGGGAAACCAACACTGCTCAGTTATCAGGGGCAGTCCGCAGAACACAGTAAGTCACCAGAGGAATAGGGAATGCTTATAATTGGTTGACAAATATTTGAAGAATTATTAAATCTTGTCACATTCTGAACTTGATATATTGTTTAAGGCTCATATATGGGCTGTATTAAATATGTTGAACCACAAACTCCTTATCTACCCGGGTCAGTGGCAGCGAGTGCGCTTACTAATCCTACTTCGATGAACTATTCACAGGATCCAGTCACACATTGTGGCTCCGGCAATCGCTTGGGTGGTTTTTACAAGGTTTCCTCTTGGGTTTCCACTGTAAATAGGGTAGGAACAGTGGGAAGTGGACAATCCGTCGTCATATAAGTGAAATACCCTCGAGTATGACGTTTTTTAAACCCCAATCAAACAAACAAACAAACCTTATCTACTCCACATCTGCATCGTTTATGCTAATTTAGAACAAGATAGTGATGCAGACAGTTTAGCACTGTTGATTATGTGGGAAGAAAAAATCAGTACATAAAATCTATTCTGTCAGCTTTCTAATGAGTTTGTGACATTATTAATGTCAAGTGACATGTGTATTTGATATTTCAGAATGTTAAACTTTATAACAAAGCAAGGAGCATCTTCTGCCCAGTCTTTAGGTGTTGTTGGTGAGTTTATGTTTTCTTTATCAAATGTAAGGGCAGTCGATGGTTTTGGGTGTAAAGCCGGTATGTATCAGTAACTGATAACAATAAACAAGGTAGTTTAGAGCAATTATCATTTCTCCTGTTGCCATTGGGCCCACTGTCATGGTTCAGTCAGTGGCAAATATTTAAGTATATATATATACCGGTGGAGGCAAGCAAATTGTTCTCTCTTCAATTATCCAAAATATGTATATGTCCCGGGATCGCATCCCAGTGGGGTCAAGCAGATTTCTCCCTCTTCCTTTATTCAAAATATGCCTTAAAACTTCTAGCAGTTGGGACACTCTAATTATGGGACAGTCTCATAGAACTAACATATGACCCCCTGTGGTAAAGCCAATACCTAGCCTGTCCCAACTTCTAGAAGTTTTACGGTATAAGCAAATTAGCATTTATGATAATTTCAATATTTGATGCTTTTAATAAATACAACTTATGTATTTTCTCATTTCTATATGTATGTATTTGACAAAATGAGTGTGGTATGTGTTTCAGCTTTAATGTACAGTATATTTGGTGTGTTGGTATCCTGGGGTAGAGGTGTGGATGATGAGTTAAATACTCTGAGTGCTGCCACAGCTACAGGATTGTTATATAAATCATCAGGTAAGCATCGATCTCTGATCAGAAACTAATTGACCAGGACCTTTCTTCAGGCACACCTTCTGGCTAAGGGTGACATGTTTCAAACTAAGTCATTCTGACTTTACGTTGCTATGATAGAGTGTTAATTTCCTACAGTGCAAAACATGTGCATTCTAAGGTTGTGTCTGTGTGGTTACTCTTACATCGCTGTTGTATCCTTTTGAGCATGGCGTTAAACACAAATCAATGCCCCAAGACACAGTAAGGTGCCGATGTAATAAAATCGAACTAAAGTTAATTTATTTATATGGCTCTGTATTTTTGGTATTGTCAATTAGATTTGTAGAGTATGTGGTAGTTAAAATTGAGATTTTGTCTGGTTTAAGCACATCTTCTACCATTCTTGTAGGATTACGGTGTTTAATGTTTTGGGGTATTGATGGTCCAAAGATGGAATCCTACTGCTAGCACTTTACCCTCTCACAGCACCACAATACCCCTTACACAAATAAAGTAGTCTTTTATAATCCTGTAAAAGTATATCAAATAGCATTGTTTGTTGAACTTGCCAATGAACAATAAAATATAAGTAAAACAATTATAACCATGCTTTAAACATCAAATTATCCCTAGATTAACAATTGTGTCTGTATTAATTTAAATTTTTCTTTTTATTTATTTTCAGCTGGTATGAAGAAATGCCTGAGAGCAGGTGGTATAGGATTCGGTCTGGCCACAGTATATTGCCTATTCACCAGTCGAGACAGACTTAAAATGATGATGGACAGAAGATGAGATTTTATTAAAACAGTCTTTGTAATTCAATATGACAATGTTCCTTTGGCTGTGATTGTCGACTTTATCTAAGTCTGATTGCTGGTAAATGTGTTTCTTTTAAAGAGTTGTTTTAACAGAAACATAACAACCCTGGTATGGCTAACAGAAACAATCCTCTCTTTGTGCCAAGGGTTGAACCAAAAGTTTTTAAGACAAAGACATTAGACATGACTCAACATGTAGAAGATATCATCATCATCGTGTGAAACACTGAATACGGAGTTCAACAACTTGTCCTTGTGTTACGTCGTTTACTTAACATAATCCATAGAACAAGTTGAAACAGACAACACACTGCTTTTGTTCAAGGCGAACAAGTACAAGCAGAAAAAATGAAACAATGGGTTGTTTTCTATAAAATAAAAAAAACATAAAAAGTGTGCAAGTCCTCCCTGACTAAACACTAAAGTATTGGCAGTATCCATTTGCTGGTTAGTTTCGGATTCTAGTGTAGGAAAACTTCTGATAACTTATAGCACATACTCTGTTTGTCGATGTTAAACAATGTGAGGAATATGTAAGCCATACCAATTATCTGGATATTCCAAGAATACAAAAAAACATTAACAATTCAGTATCGGTTATGGTTTGTGAGGATAAGTATCATATATGTACATGCGTGTGGGGATCTGAGAAATTGAGAATCTGTTGTCAGGGTGTTTATCATTCAACCTTGTTTCCGGTTTTGTTTGGACAAATACAGACCTTATTTATACAATATGTTTACGAGAGAGATAGAGAACTAATTATGGTAGGATTCTGTTGTGTCTTTTTATGATTGAATTGAAAATAAAATTTAATCATATCCAGTGTGTGACTATTGCATTTGTTGATTTCTTATTTTTTTTATCCTTATGCCCTCTGGAAATTAGGTATTGGCGTTGCTATCGCCCTTGTTGGCTGGACCAACTTTGATAACCCTGAATATCTAAAAAAAAAAAAAAAAAATTGCTTGAGAAAATTGATTTATTGGTGTTTTACTCCGTACTCAAGGGTATTTCAATTATATGACAGCGGCGTATTTCAACAATAATTCAGACAATCACAAGCATAAAATTTGAAGAGTTTTGATAAAGTGAGAAAGTTAATGTTCCTCCAGCGAGTGCTATGTTAAACAGTATTGCTACACTTCAAACAAATTATCCTTAGCCAATGGGCGCTTAAGAAAAGATTGCAAGAAACTGCTATATCATACAGACCAGTTTAGCCCACTTTAGGTAGATGTGCATTGATACCTTTGTGGGGAGGGGAAGATTTTTTGTCAATATCTCAAAACCAGCTACATTCATCAAATTATAAGTTGTCTAAATCAAATTTGGTGGATGCATTTGTGCAGGTATAATCAGCTCACTGCTGCATTCATCTTTTCATGAATTAGATGGTCGGGGGACAAGTCCTAGACCCAGTGCTGTATTGTTTTGCTTACATTCAATACGTCAAAAATTTATCCTGTTTCTTTTATCGATACAATTAGGTACATGACGGGTTTATCATACCGATATCGCATTGAAGCCTTTGGGGGCCAATTGTATTGGTGATGTTAAACTTTGTTAGCGAAACATATAGATGCCTGCTATTTATTCAACTGAAATGTAGACAGATAACAGGGATGGATTACTGGTTTCATCTGATTGTTGGGCGCTGCCAAGTTTGACCAAAACTCTCCGGGTCTGTCGGGCCTACTGTATATGGCATTAGGTAGCCATAAACATACAGTGAGAAATAGCAGAAATCAGAAAAGTGAATTTCTGCTTTACGGTCTGTTGCAGGGGTTTGTCTGTCTGCTAACTAATCTGACATTGATGTAGGTTCCACAGGTTGGAGTTCACCGTCAACCATCAGGAAAATAAGCGAGTCCCATGATTTGGCTCGGGCAATCACAGGGTGGTTTTTCCATCATATAGAACATCTGACAACATAGAATAGTGTGAAGTAGATAATCCTTGGTCCTATAATTGAGATACCCTTGAGTACGACATTAAATCCAATCAAAGAAACAATCTTTGTTTCTTTCTAATATATTATTTTTCTCGTTTCATGGTCTATTTCGCACAATTTCTTGTGAGCTATGTAATGTAACCATGAGTTTATACACATAGCATTTCACAGGTTATCAGTTATTTACAAATGGAGATAATTAAATCAGTTATTTTCCAAGGGAGATAATTAAATCAGTTATTTTCCAAGGGAGATAATTAAATCTCTTTAGTCTCGCACATTCAAAACCTGGAGTTTGCCTCTATATTTAACTGTACCATATAAAGCTTTGGGGAGATTTGTAAATTGTCTTGACGCCCTAAAACTATTGCAAGTCTGACATTAATTACACCAGTGTGTGTTCTCTCTATTATTGTCCCTCATTTGTTTAGTTAAACTATAACGAAGAAGCGTAAGAGTACAACATGCAAATCATTTTCACCAATCTACTTATAGTGGTTTGAAATATAAAGTCACAATTTCCATTAACATGTACACTCTTGTCCTTCCAAATCGTTTATAGAGGGTTTATAGTTAATTTTAAAATTTTACAATGGAATTGGTCGTCATAACATGAAAACTGTCCAGCTGTAAGACATTTAGGCTATTTCTTCGAATTAGCCCATAACTGATATACAATCGCCTAATCCCTTTCTAATACCTAAATCCTTTGTAAATATTTGAAAGAGATAGGTTTCTGATAATAATGATGTTAACTCAGATATTAAATCTATCATCTTGTAATTACACATTAACTAAGTTGAATTATGAGTAGTATATCGTTTTATAAGTTGATCAATTTGTGCTTTACCACATTCAGCAGTATTTCATCTACGCTGTGGCCTGAACATGTTTGAAATTTATTCATATATCCATATTTAAAGAGCTAAAACACATTTCTTGGAGGGATATTTAACTTCCGCAGTATGCCACTGTGGAAGTTATCCCCCTTGCCTTTGTCTCTGCCTTTTGTGAGGTAGTGTTAATTTCCATAGCACCAAGTTATGAAGTTTCTTTACAGTTTTCCACCGTATTTTAGCGAGGAACAGTATGAAAGGGACATCCAGTGATGATAAGAGTGAAATACGATGTTAAACCTTAATCAAAAAAACAAAAACCTTCACTTCCATGAAAATGACAGCATCTGTGTTTAAAGAGTCTGTGAAATGAACTGCCATCTTACATGTGTGAATCATCTACAGAAGTGACATGTAACAGTTTGTTACCTGTCAGTGAAAATCAAGCTTAAAGAGCTCAACACCTTGGTGCGCTATAACTGTGTGCTAACACTGCATTTATTTTAAGTACGTTTTTAAGTTTTATCAATGCTTATGAAAGATTTTTAATTTTACTATGCAGACGACTTAAGCATTATTTAAGCTTTACGCTCTTGCTGGACCCCTTGGCCATAAAAGAACCAAATTTTTTGTTATTGCTTGGATTAAAAGGTTATGTATTCAAACTATATGCTGGTGGGGACAAAAAATAGGAAATTTTAAATACAAACAGTTAAATTGGAGCCTATAATTCAGTTTTCCCATGATCATATATGCAAGTCGCAAAACTTTAATGCCGATTTCTGGCACTTCAATTTTAAGCAGACTCCAATTTTCCAAGACGTATTTCTAGAAAACTATTTATCTTAAAAACTTCAAATTTGTACCAATGTAAAGAGCACAATGCGATCTAGTAAACGGTACCTCATTTTTTTTATAAGTTCGTCCTAAATTTTTTATAATGTTTTCTGAAAGTTATATTTCACATTTTTTAAAGACTTTCCAAGGTGGAATAGACAAAAAAATCCACTGAAATCGTTCTAATCAAAATTTTTAAAAAATGAGGCACCGTTTACTAGTTGAAGGACTATTCTATTCGGTCAACTAATTTAGTGAGTCTTATCGTTATTGCATTTCGAGAAATAGACCATGAAAAATAACGTCTATTTTTTTCTATAGACATTTACTCATTTTACAATATTTTTACAAAAAATAATGGGATTTTCACCACATACACTTATATGTAATCTTAAGTATTCAAGCTTTCCAAAAATATATACATATGTATGCTTCAGATTTATATTATTCTGCATAAGTGACTAAATACAACGGGTGTTCTTAAAATCGACCAAGGGGTCCAGCAAGACCTTAATGCGACATTCAACTTCGGGAAAATACATTAAAGTAATAAACTATTTTGGTCTTCAGGGATTGGTTTTCAGTTTCATATGGTTCGATTTACTTGTTTTTGTTTAGGCAAGGAACAGTGTTAAGTGGATAATCCGTCGTCACACAAATGAAATACCCTTGAGTACAACGTTAAACCCCAATCAAACAAACAAACTTATTCCTTCTAACCAAACTTCTTTTTTTTCCCAGTAAAATCCATTGAAGACACCCCGGCGTATTTCGCTGAGCAAATTCACAACAGTGTTGATTGTTTTGGTACTGAAGATAAAGACCTGATCAGACAAATCGTCTCCAGGAGCGAGGTAAGCGCACCGTATTTCTGAAAAATCATGAAACTATCAGACCTATGTCACACACGTGACACAAATTTCTTACATACTGCGATTTTAAACATGTTAGGTTTCTAAGATTCCTTGTTCACAATGAAATGTGTTAGCTGCCACTATATCCCCGGACAACATCAAATTGTCCAGAAAATTCTGAACTTGTTATAAAAAACTTTTCTTCTTGGACCAAAATACTCTTTTAAACATATAGAATAATGTGAATAATCTGTTATAAGCGTAGAATACATGTAGGCTGTATCCTCCGTTAGTGGTTGGGCACAGGCTGTCGTGTCCTGGCGGCTCTCTGTTTAGGTGTCACAATGAATAGGGCTAATTCTTCCGGCTTAGCCATATCCGGTGGTGAACCCTTGGTGAAGGTTGGAAATTGATCCGCCGCTATCGCCAGCCTTTCAAATCATATATCTGATTTTTCAGATTTTTTGGATTGTGGTAAATGGCACGGCACATTATCTCATTTGGTCTTACATTGTATCCTTTTTGCGGTCATGGTGCCTAAAAATGTTGCCAAAGTAGTTTTCTATCATAAACAGAACACTGCACATTTTCAGGTTGTACTAGTGTTTTAGCGGAATACTTCGCAAGCAGTTATCAACATTATCAAAACACTTCACAATGCATCGGTTTCATTTAAGTCAAATGCCACGGAGCATGGTGTAAAACACCATTTAACCAACCAAGCGTTTGGGTCGTGGGATTGTCATGTATTATGTCATTGTTAGTTGCCAGAAAATTGTCTATTCTTTTTAGATTGGAACCTCGTACAGAGTAGACACAATGCTAAATGTTATAAAATCCGCAAGTAAGCAATCTTTGTCTAATTCTGCTCCACAGGTCGATATGGTTGAGATAAAGCAGAGTTACCAGGATATGTATGAGAAGAGTCTGGAGGAGGCCGTGTCTGGAGACTGTGGTGGCGACTATAACAGTATGTTTATGGCCATTCTCAAGGAACAGTAGACGTTCCTGGCACCCGATTACTGAACATTGGCCACAGAACAATCCAAGTGACTGGTGGCAGAATATCAACCAAAACCTACTGAACTTTTCCAGTTTTCGCTTATTTCATAAGGTGTTATGAGAATTCCAGCAGCACAGTCAATTAACATAGCTAACATGGAAACGCAAAACCTTTTTATGGCTATTGTGCGAAAATATCTGATTATTATCTCATGACTGTGTGACTGCACAGCGAAACATCAATCTGGAAAAGTTGATTTGTTTTTGTGTGATAAAAATACAGGACATATAGCAATGTTCTTCTGATTCAAGCAGAACGGTTTCGAAAGCCTTTGTCATGAAAGTTATGCTTTCTTCTTTCACAAGATGTCAAGTATATAGATAACCAATGGGAAGTTTATCTCAGATCGAACTTTCCAGATCTAGTGGAAGATGCATGAATAAAAAGGTTGTGTCTATCTTCGATTGATGATTCTGCTGGGATTTTGTCGCCTTCAGTCAACTGACCGCGTTATCAGGTGTTCGGAAAATATGCAATTTGTACAGCTGTCACAGCCTGTCAGTGTTTCTTCGGTTATTAATCAAACTACTGTTATTGTTCTGTAGTTTGTTCGTGATGTCAACTTATGTGTGTGAAGGGTAATGATATACTTGTAAATGTAAATACTCACGGTCTTTGCCTTGTTTCTTTCATAATTGCATTGGCCCTCTGCCCAAGGCCAGTTTGTTTAAACAGTAGCATTGCTGTCTTTTTTAGCACTGGAGGAAAATTTAACGTTCCAATATTATGGCAACGCTTCACATCTTGGTTGTGTTAGTGTCAATTGTTTTTGGAATACATCACCAAGTAAAACACCAATCAACCGACAATTGCGTTGAGAACGTCCATTTGTATAGAGTATCGAAATATAGAGGTAGCCTACAGATTTGATATCACACAAATGCCATGGAGACGATAGATCGAAAAATGAAAAAAAATATCCTATTAACGAGTCCTGACATCATCATAGACATGTTAATTGACAGTGGCGCCACGCGTGTTTGTTGTAAACGACTTTATGATTGGCCAATTTAACGTTTGCCTCGAATTACGGCAAGGGGTAGTACATCTTCCTATGCAAGGGTCAATATGTGTAAGACGAGACTTACACATTACTTTCCATTGCTGTAACTCGAAGGGAAAACGTGGCACAAATTTCATTTGTCTATATGGTAGAAACACGTAGGCTAATCAAAAAGGCGTTTACACATCAAAGTCTACAACAAACAAGCTTGGCGCCAC
>JAVFBX010225179.1:0-11132 GCA_034783855.1 Mopalia kennerleyi | reverse complement strand
TGTGAGTATGATGTTAAAGTTGTATGTCCGTATTGTAAGACATCACGTCATTTAATGCCAGGTTTATAGTGTCATAATTAGGTTTAGTCATGGAGGTATAGCTATACCTCCATGGTTAGTTTAGCGTAGGTTTATAGTGTATAATAGGAGTTCTAAGTATTAACCCTAATCCTTATCAAGTTTTGTGTTACTTGACGGACATGATCATTAACACCTATCAACAAAATCTAGACCCCCTCGCGTCGAGACACACATCTCGTTATTTTTCGGAAAACAAACTGAACCAGTACATGTATGATGTAGATCACGTTAACTGTATAAGAATCAGCTCGATTGACACTAAGCTTTCATGAGAAATGTAACGCGAAGCGCGATAAATTTGGACCGCGATAAAATTTGACCGCGATAAAAATGCCAACATAGACTCGGATCGAGAGCTATGGAACTGGAATAAAAGGTTTCTCGACGAGTTTGACATTTTGTTTTATCTTCATTCTAGATATTCTGCAGGTCGTCCCTGATAGTGATGTTGCAATATTTATAGAAGGGTCGTTTTGTAATCTTTGTACTCCCATTAGTATATTAGTGTTATAACCTTTAATAACGCACCTCCCCCTGCCTACTGGAATCTTTGGATTCACCCTTGGGTTGCCGATCATGGCGATCAATTGTATATATGTCTATCTACTGACTATATGTTATAAAGAACTGAAGTGACACTGTGACAGTCTCTTTATTTCAATTGAGGTGAACATTTTTTTTTTTTTTTGCTTGCTTCTAGTCGCAGCTTTTCTTGCATAAATTAATGTATGTTATTTTTTTCTGTCCAAACCCTCTCACCTTAACGGCCGTGTGTTTTGAGTATACATTGTCATTACACTGTCTGTATGCACTGGAGGAACATTCATTTTCCATGAGAGAAAAAAAAAGGCCCATTTTTGTTGTGTGTTAGCGTTGGCGCTCGGAGTACATCGCAGTGATATATAATATTATTATCCGCGAAACACTTTCCAGGAAGGCTTTTATCATTACAAACAATCACCATCAAGCATATATGGTGTTTGTTTAATCGAACATAGTTATGCTGTCTTGTCTTGTAAGAAAGCATACGTAATCCACTTTGTGAGTCAACAAAGCATACATAATCCATTACGTGAGTCAAGAAAGCATACATAATCAACTATGTGAGTCAAGAAAGCATATAATTATGCAGTTTTGCCAGATGTCGGAGCTAGGTTCATGTTGCCCTGGTGATGTCCGGTCTAAAGGGCAACAAAACACCGATCTGTATGTGAATGATGTTTTTACTGCGTGTCGTGATTTCCCTGTTCAGTTTAATGTCAGTTACGTCCTAGGTGGCACACCGTCAATAATGTGTGAAATAACCTTAAGTATGCCGTAAAACCCTAATCTACAAATCAAACATAACGCACAACTAGACATATAAGTGCGTGTATGGTGGACCGTCATATTTTAGTTGAGAGTGAGTATTGCTGGTAATAGACTTACGCTGCTTAATTAAGTGTACGTCACGTGTTAAAAAAACTATAATGCTTACTGGTCCCTCTGAGCAGTTTTAGAAGCGCATTAATTTAATGAAGTATAACTCATAATGCTTTAGATCACCAAACGAACAAAAAAAGACCCCAATCTTTTATGTTGTTTTAGATCATTTATAGTCTCGTGTAGGCACACGGTAATTTAATTCAGTTTGCTTGGCTTGAAATTAATATTAGATTTTTATGCACGATATCCAGCCTATTATTCATTTGTCTATATCTATATTTTAAAATTATTAATTTATTCCGTGTCATATTTTGTTCCAATTCTTATCTTTATCCACCCACACCTTTCCTGTTGTCTGCTTATGTTTACCGTGTGTTTTCTTTTTAGGTCGTCACCTTGAACTTACGGCAGGAAATGCACCGTTTTGTCCATACATCAGTCCAGTCGTTAATAGCGATCTATGAAGAGCTTACATTTGGAGTTGTTGACCCAATAAGTTAACTGATTCACCTTAGAAGACAGGAGTGTTTACAAAGGGGTACATAGTGAATGCCGGAAGAGTGTTGCGCCCTCCACTTCACACGACACCCTCCGCTTTTCCCCCCCCCCCCCCCTGCCCTGCCCTCTCCCAACACACACGGGCACCTATGTGGAATTCATCCGGTCGCTGAAAAGCATTATAGATACTTATCGTGCACCCTTCACAATACGATGAATCGAATATTTGAATAGCATTATACAGATTCTTGCACACCGCCAAGAAATAGAACGAGGGATAATAGTGAATATTTTAGTGATAAATATCGACCAAATTTAAAGATGAACAGAAAAGGAAAAGACTATTCGTCCAAGGAAAACTCGTTAAATAAGATACAAAATGTTAGACGAGTAGAGAAATCGCCACTGTTAAAACCAGAAATGAAGAACTCACCATTAGAAGCTAGAGCAATACACACAGCTGATTGCAACAGCACAGCTGATTGCAACAACCCAGCTGTTTTAACGGACTCTGCCAAGAAGTCCCGTGTCTCTAAAAGTAGCAAGAATGGGTGTAAAAGTGTTTCTCTTATATCAGTTAAAGCTCGAAGATCGGTAGGATACAGTGCGGGGGTTATTTCTAAAGTAACTGATGCGAAAATTATACGATCGAAAAAAGTTAACCACCGACGCCCAATTTTGCCCCCCAGTCTGCACCCACTTTCGGTCAACTTTTACAGCTTATCGAAAAATAAACGCTCATTTGGTGAACAATATCATCCCGATGTAAGACCAAGCAATAAAACTGCTGCAAAGGTAAAGCAATTCATTAGCGGCAAAACATCAATTAGGAAGGAGAATTCCAAAGACACGTTACCTGAAATTGTAAAAGGAAAACCTCAATTAGACCAAATCAGCAAAACAGGTCGAGCGTCTAAGTGCACTACTAAAAATAAAAAAACAGCGAGCAAAGTTCTCCTAGATAGGACTTGTTCGACAGGTAACATTTTGATAAATGAACAACAGGAGATAAAGAAACTACGTGGAAGAGACCAAGAGATTAGTGAGAAAACAGACAGATTTGTTTCGTTTCACAAAGGTAGACCTAAATTAAGTGACAATATGACATTTAATGAAGAAAATGAACAAGGAACTATCAAATCTATTTCCAGTACGTTACCAACACAAAGCTCAATCGGCTCAAAACAATGTGTCCGTGGATTACAAAATGACATGGAGTTTGTTGTGAACGTAGAGAAAGATGATGTGAAATTCTCTTCAAACCAGGACAAATCGTTTTCGGACACTACCAATTCAACCAGTAATGTACTTAATAAAACTAAGCCTAATTCTGACGGACGAGACTTAACTTGTTCGGCCCTATCCCGGCTTAACGTCCCAGCGGGATTATCTCTCGGCGTTGGCCAGCCGTTAATCAGTAAATCCCATAGTGACAAGGCAGAAAGCTCTTCGAAATCATGTGGGATTATGGCCCTTTCTTTAGGCGATCAAACTTTAGGCCCGCTTATCGACAACTCTTGCCTCGATCCTGTATCAATTGCAACTACAACGCCCCTTTGTAATTACGGTACAGACGAACGAAACAAAGATGCCAAAGGAAACATTTTATCTGTCGGTGTAAGCGATGAAGGTGGAATTCGGAAGCGATCGGCGAGTGAATTTGAATTGAAAAGTGGCACAAAAGACTCTCCTGACACCACATTGGTCAGTGGCACATCACAACATGAGACTTTGAGCGTTTTCCAGGCATCGAGACTTGCTGTTAAACAGTTGGCATCATGTCATACAACCGCCGTTAATCTATCCACAGAAAATGCCAGTGCCAATTGTTGCATTAATGACAAAAGTGTAGTATCAAAACTGGGTAATTTAAACCATGGGGATATCAAAGAACGGACTTTCTGTGATACAGCTACCAATGGATTACCGACAGAAACCTTTGACGATTCTTGTAGGCGTGATGACTGTTTGGAATTGAAAACAGGTGAAATTGAATTAAACCACACTACACGGAAGGAAACTGTTGAAAGCATAAAACCGATGTCTTCAATGGAAGTTAGCGAGTCACGTTTGTTTACAGACACCGATAACGCCTCCCACTCTTATTGTCAAAGTAAACCGAAACGGTTCAAGGTCAGACGGATGAAGCACGGCCAGAAGACAGCAGACTGTGATGAGATTTCAAACATGCACGCTAATTCCGACGGGAATAACGTCCCCTTGTTCAAGACGCGAGACAGCGGACGAGCAAACTTGATCCTCAGCAAGACCGTAAATCCGTCCATGTGTAAACCAGACGGTAGCGCCGAAGATAGCTCTGTTGAATTTGATATGAGCCTTACATCGCCGTCTGGAGACAGAAGCCGTAAAAATCTGAAGAAAAAATCTCGATATAAAAAAATTGAAAGAAGCAAGGGCTTCAAACTTGATGTTAACGAAGGCATATCAAATGATCACTGCAACAAGATAAGCCTTGAAACTAAACGCCGTTCTTTTTCGCATAACATACGTTCATCTGGACTGAAAATAAACAGTGCATTTAACAGCCCGGAACGCGATTGTTGCGATGGAAAACGGTGCTCTATCCAAGAAAATAATCAGGCAATTGTGAGTTCTTTGGAGCTCGAATTAAACTCCGATGAAGCTATTTCGGAAAATTTAAATACGAAAAGCGGCCAGGTTTCTGCTAGACTTGATTGGACTGACGTTGACTTTTCTTCCTTTTATTATAATAGCGATTCCGACCTGACGCCTCAGGCCTCAATAAAGGTGGTTCATGATTTTGAAAGACAGCCGTTCTCGCTGTGTTTTACTCCCATAGATAAAGATAGTACCGAGAAAACACGTATAGAGGTAGACAACGTAGGTAGGTTATTTTGTAGTGAAACGGATGTCAGATGCGTTAGCGAGAGGAAATCAACGTACGTCAATCATCATAGCAGCCAAGCAACCGTACAACGACACACTGCTGATGAATCTGAAAATAAGAACAATTTTTTCACCTCAGAAGAGCCAGGAAGCTCGCTGAAGTTAGATAAGACAACCTCGGTACCTTATTCTCTGGCTAACGTACGTTCTACCTGCAGGAGAGAATATTTAAACGCGGGTGAAGGTGTGTTAGGAGTTTCCGGAGACGAGGTTAAAGTGAAACAAAACAGCGATGGAAGTGAGGAATTACCATGTTCTAAACTAAATTCAATTTCTCGAACATTGTCGGATGAATGTGCTTGTGAACATGTGATGCGAACTGACCACCGTAGATTTTATAAACCGAGTGACACTAGCTCAACCAGTTGTTATATGACAGATGGGTATGAAATTGTTAAAAGTAACGCCGTGAATACCAATTGTGACATTCAACCAGATGCAACCAATTGTGACATTTCAACATGGAATTTTTCTGCGCAAACACCGGACGTTAATAGTTTTAATTATTCTGAGGCACGGGCGTCAACTAGGCCATCTCGCCGGAGATATAGGCGACTCGTTCCCGGTTCATCGCTCGATCAAGCAACAGGTATCGTTGAGAAGTCAAATAGGCCAAAACACGTGTGTAAAAACAACACCGCCAGTCATGCAGTTCGCCTGGGGGGAAACACCGAGAGAAATTTGCTCTTTAATACAGAGTCAACAACAACAGACGTTTGTTGTGGAGATGGAGTATGCCTCGCTATACAAACTGATAGCCCGCATCTGGATGATTTATCTTTCTACACCGAGGATGAGCTCGCGAGTTTGAAGTGCGCCAGCCAGCCTAATGTGGATGGGATATGTAAATTGGCCAAACCGGAAAATAAAACTGATACCGGAAATATGTTAGCAAATATGACAGATATTAAACCTAAGCTGGTGTCGAGTAAGAGGCCTGCAGGAGAAATAACACGGAGTTTAAGTAGAGACTCTCGCTCGGTAATTTCACCGAGGGATAACGGGGTAGATTCTAAAAACAGATCACCCTCAGCTAGCACACGTGCGTGCCCTCGATCAGCTGGCGGCCCCTCTCACACCCGCCAGTCCATCGAACAACCAGTAACGTGCAAATGTCGAGAACGTGCCGTGGAGATTAAATTGGGCCTAACAAAGCCCCACAATGTAGGTTCTTGTAGACGGAATTGTTCCAGCAATGAACGCTCGTTAAGCGGCTCTACGAGGAAATCAGGAAAGTTAAGTGAAAGAAGTACAGATATCGATCGCGCTGGGGATACTATAAAGGCTAAGAAAATGGCCTCGCGTCCTGCCAGCGGTGCCCACAAGATAAAATCACCTCGTTCGACTAGCAAATTAACACAGAAAGACGTACAACCGGACACCCAGTTACACGATAGGGCCTTGTCAAAACAATCAACAGAAAAGAAAGTTGATGGGGCTGGGCGTGCGAAGATAAGCAGGCCTCGGTCCGGGGGACGCAAGCCAGATGATCGGGCGAGTAAAGATCGCAGCTCGTCCGACCGTAGCGACGTAAGTGCGGCATCGTGCTCTACTCGCAACTCTCTTTCAACTAAAGATAGGTCTAATCCTTCCTCAGATGCCGGTACTAAATCTAAACTAGCCCTGGTCAGAACTGATAAACCAAAATCTTCACTGAATAAACCATCGTCTAGAATTTCACCACGAACTATTGCTGCAAAGCCGACAAGGAGTAGCGCGAATTCACAAACAAATCTTCTTTCTTCCTCGCGTAGGCCTATGGAAAGTTCTCCACGTGAAAACTCAAAGTGTGAAAAGTTACCAAGCGATTCTCAAAAAAGCGAACCACGATATTATTCTGGCAGTACTGTATCCAGCAGAAATAAAAGCATTCGAATGAGCCGAAATTCTGAGGAAGAATGTGTTGCAGAAACGACTTCGCCGCGCGGTCAGAGGGTAACTGATAGTGCCCCAAAGAAAACGTATTCGAGTAGGAGCTCAATTCCATCGTCTACAAAATCTCTGATAAACCAGGGTAAACCCGTTAAAATAATAAACAAATCACAGTGCAGCAAAAAGGCGGTGCCTAATTCTAAAGTGAGAAGTGAAGACGCTGCAAAGACTTGTCATAGATCTGACCTTTCTCAAGAATCGGCGTCTCTGGATGAAATTCAAAACTCAAATTCAAACTGTGAATCAGGGGATGACGTGTCTATCAAAGCTGAGGAGGAATCGGCTGGAAGTAAGGCAGGCGGCTCGGAGTCCTTGCTACACACGACGTCAAGCCTGGAATCTGCTGACTTCAATGTTTATTTGACGGAATCGGTTGATAGCGACAGCCCCAAAGAGGGGGACATTTTAGATATCTTGGACAAGTGCACCTCGCAGAATACTGCCATAAACACTAGAGTGGGTGGAGAGGCACCCTCACAAGATATCAACAAGAAAGACACTTTATCGGCAGCTAAGCCCCACAGTGAAGGCAGATATAAGCAAGCTGTGTCACTAAAAAGGAATTTTACAAAAAATTTGGAACCAAATTCATTGGCAGTGAGGACAAAAGTAAGGGGAAATCAGAGCAGCTCAAATATACAAGGTGATAATAGGACTAGCCAAAGTGGTCTTAAATTGCCTAAACCGAACCACATTATCAGCAACAGGGGCTCCATAAGTAACAGTTCAGTATCTAAATTAGCTAGGAGAACTACATCAGTGGGCAGAAGAAAACCAGATGCCACGATTTCCAGTAAAGGGATCTTGCCATCAACTGCTCCTAGTAAGAACATTAGACAAAATGAAGTTGTAGCTCAAAAATTAACAACTCAAAGTAGCCCTTCTGAAAGCAGTTCAAATGAAATACTGGTGCATTCTGAAAGCGACATTACCGATTTACATAGTGAAATAGACAATTCTATAGAAACTTACAAGGAAGATGAGAAGTCTACCAACCCTGGGCACCAATGGACAGATAAAAACAACACAGACGATCTGACTTCTGGTAAGTAGATTTAAATTGTTGTAACTTGTTTATTATTTGAATATCAATGTGGCTGTTAGACAATGTTTAAAGTATTCGATTTATATATTTATTTAAAGATTGCCCTGAATTCTGTATACAATATCAGTATCTACTTAGTATCAGGCACACGTTTTTGTGCAGCACATATATGTAAATTAGGTTACCTACGAGATAATTGGTGCGACAGTCACAGCATGTATGACAGTACATGTGTTTTTTTATTTTTCTATTTTTCTTAGATTTCCAAAATAACAACAACAAAAATTACATTTAATTTAGTAAAAAAAAATATAAAATTTAAATTGATATACATGTATAATTTGAAAAATAATTAAACTTTAAAAACTTTTTGCAAGTTAACTGCCATATTATTTTTGTCTAAAACGTTTTTCTGACTAAAACTTTTTTAATATAAAGTTTGCCATAATTATTTATAGAGTAAATGAGTTTCATAACAAATTGAAATGTCTCTTGTTTTTGAGATTCCTCTGACTATGGGCAGTATATTTTGAAATATTCTTCTTAATACGTTTAGTTAATTAATTTTCCGACATAATGTTTATATAGAACACTTCACTTTATGGTATTGTTGTTGTTGTCAGAATGTCTGCATTTTGGTGAAATGCTGTTCAACAAGTAAAATATCAATCGCGACAATCTGTCAATATATCAGTCAGTGCTTCAGTCAAACCTTTGGAAAAGTGCCACTATTATGCTAGGCAGATTAGATTATCAGAGTAACTATGGATTATCTGCTTAGTCACTAAGATTAGACACTATATAATCCTAATATCTTTAGTTGATTTAATAGTAATCATTATTGAATAAGCCAGGGAGTACAGTGTTTATTTATAATGTGAACTTGTTTGGTCTATATCCACGCCCAGTTTCTGGTCTATATCCACGCCCAGTTTCTTTCAAGTCGAGGATGTTGATTTGACAGTTTGTGAAACCTTAAACCACCCACACTTTCGCCTATAAAATGACCACTTTCTAAGTTATTTAAAACATTTTAAAAAATTTATTGTAAGACAACTGTCACTGTTTGATAGGATCAGGATTTCTGAGATTTTATTTATTAGGAAACAATTATTGATTTCTGTAGATGATATTATACTTTTACAACAAGCCAAAAAGTAACGATTATTCATAAATAAAATTTTAAAAGATCAACAGAGTTTTTATAAACAGTTTATCTAGAGAACGAGATGAGCCATCATTTTTATGAGTCGACATCCCTGTGCCAGTGTGATCCTTTATAAGAAATATATAAACAAATTCAACTATTTTGTCAAAACCCATTTATTTGGGATCATTGAAGGTAATACAAACCAGAATGGGCGGCACCAGGGGCTTAGCCAGAAATCAAAAGTATGGTGTCCAAAATGATTATTTTGTTTCGTTTTTTAATGAACTGAGTGTCCAAGTTTCCCTATCTTCTGCATGTTAAAGTTTCTCAAAAGAGGGTGTCCAAATGAGGTAATTGTTCACTTCAGGGTGTCCATTTGGACGGGTGGATGGGTGTCTGACTAAGCCCTTGAATGTCCCCGTATATAAGCATATTTATAAGCCCTCTAGTATACCAGGAAGAAAAGGTATGGAACACACCCGACACAAGCTACCCATAAACGATATGCGATACTGGGATGTTACAACTAACTTAGCGCACCACTCCATGACTAATAGTCTAATATATATGGTCAGTTTACGTAACAGATAAGAAAACACTATAAATAGAATTGCACATGTGTTTATTTTTGATCTAATCATACACTGACAGTACATACATATATTTATACAGTGTTACATGTATTCATACACAGTAAGCATGGTCATGATTATACAGTTCTTTCACATCTAAATTGAGCATAATTCTTGCTCAATAGAGCATGACTGCTGATTTTATGTTCATTGGACCAAATCAGGCCTTAATGGATTAATACTTGATATTTGTGCTATCCGTGGTTTACATGTTTTGATCTTATAGATAAAATAAGTGCAGACAAATGCACACGAGCTATTAAACATAACCTAGTTGATAAATTACTTTTACAAGATTGTTTAGTCTGTTAATCTGCTGATAGTAATCTAGTCATGTCGATCTGTATTAGCTGCTGGTGGGATGATCAGTAATCAATGTCTAAGATGAAAATTACAACAAATTCTGTGTATGTGATTATCTTATTGATTTGGTAATCCGTTTAGAGTCTGTACGTCTATTTGTCATTGTTTGTTGCCATCAACATAGAGAGTGGTCCTGTTCAGTCATCCGGCACGCCATTGTCTGAGGGAAACAACTTTTAGTTGGGTGTAAAACCCTAATCAAACAAACACAATCCTGTTGTCGTTTATCTACTAGCTATTCAGGGTTTTTTATAGTCAAAAATTTCTCATAAACCCAATTTGATATTGCCTTAAACTCAATTTTTTTGGCGCGCTAAATGCACTAATACTAAATTTTACTATCTTTTCATCGAAAATCCACTGTTAATTCTGAATTTTACAGCTCACCAGTGGCCGAAATTAGCCAAAACTCAATTTCTTAAACAAAACTGAATATCAAATTTAAGAAAAACTCAATTTGCCATTATTTTTCATCGGGGTATTCCTGATGACAAAGTGTCTATAAAGCCATCCAGTTTTCTGGAAACTTTACGGAAATGGACAAATGAGAACAATACCGAGTACCTGACTATTCGTGGATTTGGTCTGGATAGGGCCGAGCTTCATATCCCCGTATATTTTAATCCCAGATGTATTAAAGTGATTCTATCAGCAGTTTCCAACTAAGTAGTAAGAAAACCTTATGTAGAGATACATATTTGTACATTTTATCAAGTTAATTACATGTAGCTGTAAAATTACAGAACATTAAAGAGCCTCAAGCAAATTAAAAAGCAAGATATAAAGTACCCCACAAAGAAAACCCACATACATGTATATATTGTTTCCTTATATGCGGGGATATATAGATTCATATTTTATCAGGTGTAAAAATATGCAAAAGTACGTAATATTAAAGAGCCTCAGGCAGATCAAAAAGTAGGAAATAAAGTAGCTTTATAAGAATACACAAATAATGTGTTTTTTCCATGTAGCTCAGGGGCTGGTTGCTCGAAAAGCTTTTAAATTTAATCCTCTATTAGATGACGTCACGCCATGTTGAAGGTCTATCTCTAACCCGGTGTTAGCAATTTAATCT